>JAEBUT010000010.1:215714-232807 GCA_020011035.1 Amanita subjunquillea | reverse complement strand
TATCAGTCATCCATCGATATCCCTCAGTCATCTGATGTCCCTTCGCATGATCTCCAGGGGAACAGACTCGAGTGCCGACAACACTTACCTTCAAGATCTTTTCTTTTGGACGATGGGGGATACTGACGATACACCCGCTTTGCATGCCCCCCAGCACTGCTCGATGAAGTTGAGCTCGCAATGGAACTTCGGCAAGAAGATTGCTTCGAAACCTTTTGCCTTGCATGCGATCTCGATGGCGGACAGTTGATCAGTAAAATCTGGTTGATTGTACAGCATGCGCTTCTGACAGCAATGTGTTGCGCCAGTTGGGCACTTGAAATTTTTGCAGGATCCCTTTAGTTTCACCTCCTCGGTAAGTCCACGTTCCTGCAAAATCTTTGTTGTTCCTTTAAAAGTGCCCAGGACTGTCATGCTTGGCATGTCGTAGAGTAATGTGGCTGGCCCTTGGTGCCCTTTCCCCTGGATGTCCCCCTCCTGGACACCACATTTGGCTTTGTCCTTTTTTGACTTGTGTTCCATTGTTATTCCGTCTTGAATCTCTTTCTATTCATACCAGTCACCCTCGGTGCATCTCTTGCCCCCCCCATTGGTGTCGGGATTCTTTGTCCTTTTTTGTGCTTTCAGGCGCATTTCTAGTCAGCAGGTTGCTTTTTGTTCGTGTTCTTTTCGTTTTGCGTATCGTATCCACCGCACCGACTTTTTGTGGCTGGACCCTGCGGGATCGTGCACTTTTTCGGACCAATGTCCATTGCACTTCCAACCTTGGTCACTGGCTTTCCGTTCTCCTGTCTCCCCGCTGCACAGTATCCCTTATCCTCGTTGCTTTCCCCTGCTCTTTCCATACATCCCTGACCACTTTACATGATAAACATTGACAGATATGCTCGCCGGTCTCGACGTTTCATCGATGCGTATGATCGTGGTCTGGATGGAAAGCAGGCTGCCTGGGCATCCCGGAAATACAGAGGACATCGGATGATGCCCGAGACTGTTATAGATAACCTCATGAAAGTGGGATTATAATCTGTTCTTCAAATACTGTAGACAGGCATAGGCGATTTTGATGTCGTGTCTGTGGATCGCGGTCCGTCTCATGTGCCTCTGCTAACGCAATTGTCACACATCAGTCACGGACCCTGAACATTGGATGAGTATGGACTTGCTCTACCTTATTTACCTGACGGAAATCTACAGGATAGGTAAATATATAGTTAACAAACGGAATATAGGAGACATACCTCAGACGTGCGCGAGGGCAAACAACTGAGGTAGAACAATATTCAACGCGGAATATATACGCTACAATACAGTAAGATGCGGCCAGTGCCTCGATGGCCCGGGAATTCGGTAACAGCAAGAGAAAGAGAGAACTACAAGGTTAGTAAGGCCTCAAACACATACGGTATGTAAACAATGAACTAGTACATATCTTTTGACAATAGTGAGGTACACCTTTGATAGCGGGCAACAGGTATAATGAGGCGGCGGTGACGTTGTGGACTCGGATCCTACGCGATTGGTATTCCAACACTCCCCCTCAAGCCGGAAGGAGTCCGAGACGGGTGGCAAAGTGCTTTGCCTTTGCAGAGGGTAGCGCTTTCGTGAGCGCATCGGCAAGCATTTCATCGGTGGGGCAATATATAATTTTTAGTGATCCCTGTTCGACGACCCATTGGAGGAAATGGAATTGGATGTCAATGTGTTTAGTACACGCGTGGTACTGGTGATCTTTGGTAAGTTTGATAGCCGATTTGTTGTCACAGAAAAGTGTAGTCGGCGCAAGTTGAATCCGAAATAGTTGCTGAACAAGGGTATGAAGCCATAGGGCTTCCTTGGCGGCATGCGTGGCGGCGACGTATTCCAACTCGGTGGTTGACAGGGAAACGATTTCCTGTTGTTTAGCGGACCAGGAGACAGCGCCACCATTGATAAGAAAAGCATACCCAGAGATAGCTCGTCTATCTTCAGCCATACTCCCATCAACATCCGAATAGCCCGTCAAGGGCTGATCTCCGCCTCCGTACGTGAGCCAGTGGTCCATCGTGCCTTTGAGATATTGATATAACTTCTTTATGGCCTTCCAATGCATAGGACCGGGATTTGACGCGAAACGCGAGACGGTTTGGATGGTGAAGGCGATGTCAGGTCGTGTGGCAATCATAGCGTACATAGCTGATCCAACGGCTTCATGATAAGGTATGTTGCGCATGGCGGTGTAGTCCTTGGCTGTTGATGAGCATTGATCAGTGCTGAGGTGGGAGTTTACCTCCATAGGGATCGAAATGGGCTTGATATCTTCAAGGCCATATCGCTGGAGAATGGACCTGATGTACGAGCGCTGGGATAGGGAGATTGTGTGGCGAGAGCGGTCACATTTGATTTCAATGCCGAGCAGCCAATGCAACTCGCCCAAGTCGGTTATTTCCACCTGTTTGGCTATGCCAGATTTGGTTGCTGAGATAAGCTGGGCTGTGCTTGCTGCCATCGTGCAGTCGTCAACGTGTACCAGTCGGTAGAAGACTGCCATGTCGACATCGCACCTAGCAAAACCCAGGGATGACATAATCTTGCACAAACGTTGATACCAGCATCGTCCAGACTGCTTTAGGCCATATAGCGTTTTCTTCCACAAACAAACATAGTTGGATGGGCAATCGGATGAGTGATATCTGGGTGGCTGCTTCATGAATATACGCTCTCGAGAGGTGAGTTCCCCATTTAGATATGCGCCCTTGATGTCGATCTGATGGAGCTCTAGGTCCATATCAGCTGCCATCGCAAGAACGGCTCTAATGGATGCTAGACGTGCAACGGGCGCAAACGTGTCGAAGTAATCGACTCCGGGAACCTGGGAGAAGCCTTGGGCGACCAGGCGTGCCTTGTAATGGACAACATTTCCGGCGGCATCCTTTTTTGTGCGGAAGACCCATTTTGACCTGACTATGTTCGCGTCAGTAGGTGGCTCAGTGTTACAGTTTCTCTTTCGTTTCAACCTCTTGTCTCAGCGGGTCGTTTCATGTCCATCATTTTCCCTTAACTGCGCATCGTACAGCTTGGACGCTATCTCCTTTCGTAACTACCTTCACATTTCCTTTCTTAGGTAGTTATCGTTTCATTCCTCTTATAGTTCCTTTGTTCTCTAATCGTATATAAACCCCATGTACAGTAGAGTAACTCTAGTTCCAACTTAGACGAGTTTTGCTCTCAACTTCGATCGACTTCGACGCTCTTCTTTCTCGTCGCTCTCAAGACCTTCGTCATCGTTTGACTTAGCGTCTGAACTCTTTGTCCAGTGGCTGGGAGCGGACCGAGACTCTGCTTGTCGCTGTTGACTTAGAACGAACCACGACGAGGGCATCGTCCGTAACACAAGTTGGAACTCAGGAACCGCTCAGTGCATCGTCACTAGCCAGACATCATTGATACCAGGAACTCCCAGATCAGACCCCCGAACAACTCTGTTCGCTTCAGACAGAAGTACTACCTTAATCGGAGAGAAGTCTACTTTTCTACGACACACAAGGTCTGGTGCTACGTTTCAGGAACAAAGAGAAAGAACCTACCGGTTCCAGAGGAGCTCTTCGAAGGAGAATACCAGGAAGGAGATCACAACGACGAATTACCAGGAGAATTTGGATTCACTGGTACAACAAAGAAAACGACGAGGACAATCAACTGTTCCTACCTCCAAACACCGAACCTGAACTTACTTGGTGGCACGAGTTTCGAGTTACGAAGAGCTAAGGAGTATTCCTTCTACGCATTCGACGAGGAGACAATCACCAGGTGGAACGAATACAAAGAACAACAGCAGATCGAGGTAGATCTAGCATTTGGAGACGAATCGAAACAAGGAGAAAGCTCGAAACAAGGCACAGAACCGAAACACGAACCCGGAACACAGGACCCGAAACCTGAAACACCAGAACCGAAACAGAAAGACATGTCAACCGACAAAGAAGAAGCCCCGAAAGGAATAAAGGGAATCTCCATTAAGGAATTCAAAGGACAGCGCTCTAAAGCGAAACATTTCATCAACACATTTGATGATGTATTCGATCTAGATGAAGGGCGCTTCGAAACATCGAAAAAGCGAATCAAGTATGTTCTCCTTCACCTAGGGGAAGAACTAGACGATTGGAAAGCCAATCTTCGAGGAGAATTGGAAGCAGCAGAAGCAACCAAAGGAAAATCAGCAGAAAGCGCATACACACTTTCTTGGGAAAACTACCCCAGCTTCAGACGACGATTCTTGAGCGACTGGGGAGAATCTGACAGCGCAGCCAGGACCCTGAATGATCTAGATAAAGTCAAAGTAGGCGGAGATATCGACATCCCTGCCTATATTCAGAAATTCCGATCGCTCATACACTCCACCGGAATTACTGGGTTCATGGCACAGCGCATCTACTTCTGTAAAGGACTCCCTACATCAGTAGCAGCAAAGATCATCGAAAACCCTGCAGTCGTCAGCATGGAAACAGCTTATAACGCTGCAGAACGCCTGCACAATGCTTGGGAGACCATGAAATTAATGAACCGACCATCTGGATCAGGAGACACAAAGGGACGTTTCAAATTCAACCGAAACACGAAGCCCTCCGCATCTGGATCAAGGGGAATTAATGCTGTGAGCACAGGACGTCTTTCAGATGCCCAAAAGGAGGAATACCGAAAAACCGGCAAGTGTTTCAGATGTGGAACACAGGGACACATATCCAGGGACTGCCCAAACAAGGGGAATGCCCAAACGTCGTCCTACAAGTCCTCCTCCCCACAGAATCGCTCGATCAGAGCAATAGAGGAAACGACCTCGAACGAATCAGCCGCCCAACGCATTAGGGCGCTATTGAAAGATCTTCCAGATGAAGAACGCGAGAATACCCTCCAGGAGCTCGAATCCGAGGGTTTTTAAGAAGGAGACGCCAGAAAGCGGTTGACGCCTCCAGTACCATTGAACATTAGCACTCGACTCTGTAATTGTAAATTCGAATAATAACAAACGAATTTCCATTACTGTGCAAACGACCCATAAACCCGCTGAAATATCTGCCCTCATTGATTGTGGAGCAGAAGGAAACTTCATTGACGAACGAATATCGAAAGATCTACCTAAAGAACCCTTAAAACAACCGATTAGAGTCAAGAACGCTGATGGGACAATCAATCAGAATGGATTAATCACTCATCGCACTTGTCTCACCTACTCTATTGAAGGGAAGACATACAACAACTGGTTATGGATCACCAATCTAGGAGATCAGGCAATAATCTTTGGAATACCATGGTTAGAACAACATAACCCTACGATTGATTGGCGAAAGAAAACCCTCCAAATGGACGATGATTCAGAAGACACCAAACCTATCTGGCGCATGGCATTGGACAACCGACAATGGGGAGAAGACGAATATTGGATCAGGGTGAAAACATCGGCATCACAGGCACTTGAACATCAAGCAAAAAGAGACGAAGCGCCAATAGTTCTACCTTCCGAATACACACCCTGGCACGCCACCTTTGAGAAGAAAGCGTCAGAGCGTTTTCCATCTTCTCACCCATGGGATCATGCAATCGAACTCAAAACAGGATTTACACCAAAAGTCAACAAGATCTATCCGTTATCACTAAAAGAACAGTCAACCCTCGATGAATGGATTAAGGAACAGCTCGATAAAGGATACATTCGACCGTCTAAATCACCACAAGCATCGCCATTTTTCTTCGTCTCTAAAAAGGAAAGCGGCGCACTTCGACCTTGTCAGGACTATCGATACCTGAATGAGTGGACGATTAAAAACGCCTACCCATTACCCTTAGTCTCCGATTTAATGACGAAATTAGAAGGCGCAAATTATTTTACCAAACTTGATCTGCGCTGGGGATACAACAATGTCCGAATCAAAAAGGGTGATGAATGGAAAGCAGCGTTCATAACCAATCGAGGATTGTACGAACCAACAGTCATGTTCTTTGGTCTTTGCAATTCCCCATCAACGTTCCAAATGATGATGAACGAGTACTTCCAGGATATGATAAACGAAGGATGGCTCATTATTTATATGGATGACATCTTGATCTGCGCAAAAACGAAAGAAGAAATGCGAGAGCGTACAGAACGCGTTTTGAACCGCCTACAGGAAAATGACTTATTCTTGAAACTCGAGAAATGCAAATTTTGCGTTCAAGAAGTCGAATTTCTTGGCATGATCATTACACCCGGACATATTCAAATGGATCCTGTTAAACTTGCAGGAATTCGTGACTGGCCGACACCAACAACGGTTAAACAAGTCAGATCCTTCCTTGGATTCGGAAACTTCTATCGGAGATTTATTGGCAACTTCGCTGCCACAGCGAAACCGTTGACAGATCTAACAAAGAAAGGTTTACTCTTTAATTGGACGACCACTTGTCAAATAGCGTTTGAGGAGCTCAAAAACAAGTTCTCCTCCATGCCTGTTTTATGCATGCCCGACCCCACTCGACCGTTCATTCTCCAGACAGATGCCTCGAACAAAGCTACTGGAGCAGTGCTTAAACAAGCAGATACAACCGGGACGCTTCACCCATGTGGATTTATTTCGCATGCCTTGACGCTTACAGAACAGAATTACCAGATTTACGATCGAGAACTACTAGCAATAATTAAAGGACTGCAGGCATGGCGACATTTACTTCATGGGTCGCCACATCCTATAGTAGTTCACTGTGATCACAAAAATCTCCTATTCTATCGATCACCCCAACGATTAACTCCTCGACAAGCACGATGGTCCATGATGCTCTCGGAATTTGAATTGAAGATCGAACATGTACCTGGCACCAAGATGTTTGAAGCAGACGCTCTATCTCGCCGACCTGATCATATGAAAGGCGAGGATGCTCAAGACGATGTGACAATGTTACCAGACAATAAGTTCATTCGTCTCATCGCCACAGACCTCGCCCAAGAAATAAGAACCGCTACATCACTCGATAGCTTTGGACGTACAATCATCGAAGTAATCGAAACTCAACGTGCTCCACCAATTAAATCCAAACTCCAGGACTGGGCATTTGTTGATGGAATCATCCGATACATCGATAGAGCATACATCCCGGATAACGGAATACTCAGGACGCAAATTGTCAAAACAGTTCATGAATCGCTCACTTCTGGACACCCAGGACGCATGAAAACTCTTGAACTTCTCCAACGCGATTACTGGTGGCCAGGAATGTATAGACATGTCAAAGAATGGATTACAGGTTGCGCTACTTGCCAACAGATGAAAGTGAATACTCATCCGAACACTCCGGCTCTTCTACCCATTGGATCCAAAGCAACTCGCCCATTTCAGCAGGTCACATTGGATTTTATTACAGATCTTCCTATTGCCGACGGATATGATTCGATTCTGGTCACGGTGGACCATGGTCTTACGAAGGGGGTAATCCTTACTCCTTGCAAGAAAACCATCGACGCATTAGGAACAGCCGATCTTTACATCTCAGAAATATTCAAACGCTTTGGATTACCCGATATACTCATCTCGGATCGAGGACCACAATTTTCGGCTAAAGTCTTCCAGGAAATCAGAAAGACGCTAGGGATCGATCACAGAATGAGCACAGCCTATCATCCACAGACTGATGGAGAAACAGAACGCGTTAATCAAGAACTAGAAGTATACCTTCGAATATTCTGCGCAAACGAACCCCATAGATGGAAACAACTACTTCCAATCGCCGAATTTGCTCATAACAATCGACACCATGACTCAGTTAGAGCTCCCCATTTCAACTCATGTATGGAACAAATCCCGTCGCATTACCAACCGCTGTACAAAAAATGACAACACCCGCCGCTGAGGAACGCCTACAGCTACTACGAAAAGCTAGAGAAGAAGCACTAGCTGCACACGAACTAGCAAGACAGATGGTCGCGCGACGAGTCAGGGACAAAGCAATCAAATTCGTACAAGGAGATAAAGTATGGCTCGAAAATAGAAACCTCAATATACCATATCAATCTAGGAAACTGGCGCCCAAACGAGAAGGACCCTTTGTAGTTGAACAAGTCCTAGGACCAGTAACGTATAGGCTCAAGTTACCGAAACAATGGCGCATTCACCAGTCTTTCACACGTCACTCCTTATGCCATATAGAGAAACTGAAACGCATGGACCGAATTATACTACTCCACCCCTGATCTAGTAAACGGACAAGAAGAGTTTGAGGTGGAAGCAATTCTCACACATCGAAAACGCGGAGCAGGATATCAATATTGGTTAAATGGAAGGATACGGTCCGAATGACAACTCCTGGGAACCCGAGCGCAATCTAAGCAATGCTGCGGACGTGTTAAAAGCATATAAGCTCAGAAGACAGTTATGAAACCCCATGTCTCGCTATCGCAACCGCCAAACTCTCAAACAAAACGTCAGATACACTAAGAAATATTGTTCCACTCGAGGACGATATTCCCGAAACCATACGAAAGCTTCAAAGGACGAATCATTACGTTTCCCATTCCTTATCCTCCGATCAACACCTTAGGACCACCTCGAGTAGTCAACTTCGTTCGAACCCTAGCAACCCGATTAATTTCCTACAAGACTCCCAGACTTTCTAACGGACATGCGACGCACCCACAGGGACATGTTGAAATCCCATTCAATGCCCGATTACATTATCTCCCGAAATATATGGATCTTACATTCGATCCAGAAGAGTTACCATATTATCCAGACGCTATGTCACCCTACCTCCCGTCGCCCAACAGACCTTTAAATCACACCAACGACGTATACACCAAAGCGGCTCTCCGCCGAGAAGACCCTATACTATTTGATTTCGCAGAACGACTAAGCGACGCCAGCAAAGAAATGGAAATCTGCAGATGGGTCACTATGCGACGACTCCCAAACGCAGTCTCAAATCTCAATAGAGTACTCGAAAGCCTCAATTTCCTAGACGCATTCGACAGCACAGGTGGACCCACTATACCCAATTCACCAGAAAGTATTGCGCCACAGGATCTCGCTCCTGAACCAGATACAAACCCTGAGAATGAAATCTCCATCACTACCAGGGATGAGCTAAGCGAATCAGAAGAGTCTGATGAAGAACTCGAATATGTTCCCAGCATCAGAGCATCCACATTCACTTATCGGGCCCCGGATGGAGAACTCCGAACTGTCAGATGGGATGACGAAGTCTTCGATTGAGCATAAAAGGACGCCTTTGGCAGTGCTAGACCTCTAACTTCATACGCTTATACAATGTCTTCCTTCACCATCGTCGCCTACTTCGCCGCCCTCGCCTTCGCCCTGTTGGTCACTGCATGTGGCCATTATTATATTGAACCAGTCGATCTCCTTTCGCCCTTCGTCGCCGCCGCCCACGACTTTCCCATCGAGGTCTTCGTCGAGACCACTGTCACCATCGACGACTTCGATTTCGCCGACCTCCCGAGCTACATGAACATCCAGCGAACTTGTGAACCACCGCCGCAGTCGTTACGCCTCCCGTCGTCGTCCGCCCTCGTAACGCATGCTTCAAAATGTCAGCGATAGCCTCGCTGAAATACTCGTCCTCTACAATCAGTTTGCCGAACCTTTGACTTCGTCACGGGCTCACCATCACCACCGACCCTCACTCCCTTACTCTCGAGGAAAGGGATTCAGCGCTAGCCAGCGAAACAGCTGCAGCTAGCAGTTCGAAGTCTCCAATGGCGAGCTGAGACGGCGGCAGCAGATTTAGGCAACATCGTCACCTGGCTCGAGTCGCGGCAGGATCATGCGTGGACATCTGCATGGTAGAAGTCGGTGACTTCTCGCATACGAAGGGGGTAATGTTACAGTTTCTCTTTCGTTTCAACCTCTTGTCTCAGCGGGTCGTTTCATATCCATCATTTCCCTTAACTGCGCATCGTACAGCTTGGACGCTATCTCCTTTCGTAACTACCTTCACATTTCCTTTCTTAGGTAGTTATGTTTCATTCCTTTTATAGTTCCTTTGTTCTCTAAACGTATATAAACCCCATGTACATAGAGTAACTCTAGTTCCAACTTAGACGAGTTTTGCTCTCAACTTCGATCGACTTCGACGCTCTTCTTTCTCATCGCTCTCAAGACCTTCGTCATCATTTGACTTAGCGTCTGAACTCTTTGTCCAGTGGCTGGGAGCGGACCGAGACTCTGCTTGTCGCTGTTGACTTAGAACGAACCACGACGAGGGCATCGTCCGTAACACTCAGTGAGTACCCAAGTACCTGTCGCCTTGAGCATTTCTAATTCTTCCTTTATAGCTGCTTCCCAAAGCAGCCAATCAGTTCGACGTTTCGCCTCGGTGAGCATTCGCGGTTCAATTCCCTTGGCCTTGCTAACTTCAGTGGCCAACGCATACCCATCAAAGCATTCGGCAAGTCCGGCGTTTGGTTCTTTGATGATGGAAGGGGGAAGCTGCACACCACGAGGAATTTGAGAAGTGGAAGGGCAAAGGGAAGTAACGCCTCGTCCTTCAATAATGTCTACCACATGCTGACTTGGCTTTCTGATCCTCTTTTCACGTGCTTCTGGTCTGGGCTGGTTCAGGATGAGTGGAGGAGGGTTGCTGGTGCTCGGCTCAGTGTTAGGTTCAGGCTCAGGTGTGGATGATGGATTGGAAGGATTGGGGTGACGGCTGTCTCAACTTGCGGAATGGTTACCTCAGGATCCTCCCTCATTTGAGAAGATGATGACGCGGCGGCCATAGTAGACGTTCTGTTCGACAGTGACAGATTGCTTGTCGGCCAGTAAATTCGGACGCCTTTACTCTGTTCATCAACACCAACCATTTACCTTCTCAAACACGCCACCCAACTTGTTCCATCCTCGACTCTTACCATATGCGCTCGCCCATTCCTGACATTCTTAAGTCAGGCTTCTCTTAAAAACGGCTTCAAACGGCATTTTCCCTACAACGGCCTTTGTACCGGTTCAGTTCATCATCCAGACAACGTGACATGCTGCTTCGCCCCACATATTTCTCGGCAGACTGCTGGAGTGTAGGAGTGCGTGTATGCGCTCCAAGATGATTTGGTTGTGTCGTTCAGCGACGCTGTTGTGCTGTGGAGTATCATGCACAGTGAGTTTCTGCTCAGTTCCATTTCGTTTTAAAACTCAATGAATTGGTATCCAGGTATCTCCGCAATCAGAATGCAAGACTTTATTTGGCACCTAGCTGGTTTGCACCAGGCAGAATATTCTGATACATATCGAAGGTCTCGCTTTTGGCATGCATCAGGTACAGGTGCGTTAATCGATTGCATCATCTGTGAACGTAACATAGTATCGTCGTCACCTTTTGACTCACGGGAGCGGGTCCCCAGAGGTCGGTATGAACCTTGTCACCAAAGTTTTCACACGCTGCCTTCACGGGCCTTTGGTATCGGTTTCCAGGTAGCCTTGGCATACACGCAAGACTCGCAAAAGGGGGAATCACTGGTCACTCTCAGTAAAAATCAATAGTCACCAATAGTCACACCACAGTCCTCTGTAGTCAGGACCAGTCAAACTCCAGTCAGGACTAGTCATGTACTGGTCAAAGTTGATAAATATATTCAGGTTCATTGATTGTATGTGAATATGGCACATGTTCCATTCTATCATTGTGTATGACATGTATCCACTTGAGTTATCAATTAGGCAGTGATGTTATGTATAGATTAAATAGTCAGGCAATAGTCAACAGCAGCTCAATTTAGTCAGCAACAGTCAACTGTAGTCAAGTATGGTCAACATATGGTCAAGTGTAGTCAAAGAAAGTCATGCATAGTCAAGTATAGTCAAAAGAAAGTCATGTGAAGTCAAATTATGGTCAAGAAATGGTCAATTGACTAAGATTGGCAGATGCTCCAGACAGTGAACCAGAACTCTCCAGGTGTTTTGAGTATTGTATCACTGTCAGAGACAGTGACCAGAGACCTCTCCAGGTCTTACTCTCATAGAGAGGAGATACTCACATGCTGTTAAGCAGGAAAGAGCAACTGAACGTATATTCTCTATCTACAGGTCTTATATACACTTTTTAGTGTATGTACATATTTGTGTATAGAACTGTAATTAAATATACGTAAATAAAAAGAAAATATAAATGAAAATACCCTCTAAGGGTCAAACCGGTGATAGCCGTGTTGAAGGCTATGCTTAAGGGTATTTAGGGTGAAGGTCGTTCAACACCCCCCCATAATCTGTACAGTCATGTACTGATTAGTAACGATCTTCTCACAAGTCTGCAAGAAGAGATGCGTATATTCTTTCAAAAATCTTCAAAAGAAATGTGTCCAGAGACACCTTCACGTCTCCACCTTTCTTTTAATTGCCAAGCCCAAAAGGCTTTAGGAGGAAATGTCCAAGGATCTCGTCCTTGGAGGGCTTGGTCCATCCACATGGCAACAGCCGGAGTCATTGTGATTAATGGCTGTGGTTTTCTAGAAGGTGTAGGTGGGTTTGCTCAAATTGGCAGCGAGATGAGCGCTCGCATTCATGTCCAACATTGGAATGTCCTCCAATAGTTAGTATTGATTGTTGTTTTTTACTGCGTGGTTTCTTATTTTTTCCCATAATGATACAGCTGTTCAACAGTCTTTGGGTTTAACTGGAGTAATCTCAACAGTGATAGACTGTTCCCTGTAATGCAGTAAAATGAAGCAGTTTAAGGCCCTACTCCAGGGCCATCAGTAATCAATTTAATGATTCTGATAAACCTAACATTGGTATAAATTTTTGAAATAATATTCGACTAAGATTTTTAGTCAGAATATCTGCAGGATTTTCAGATCCTTTGATGAATCGTAATTCAATCTCTTTGTTATCTATGAGTTTTTGTATATGATGATATTTGATATCAATATGTTTGGAACATTTTTCAGTAACGGGATTATTTGCAATAAATAGAGATCCCATATTGTCACCGTATATTGGTGCAATAGTTATGGGAAAATGGATTTCTGTAAGAATAGATCTAATCCATTTGTTCTCTCTTGCACAGTCAGATAAGGCCATATATTCTGCCTCTGTTGACGATAGTGCTACCGTTTTTTTGTTTCCTAGACGTCCAAGATACTACTCCTCCTGATAAAAGAGTAAAGAATCCAGATGTGGAATGACGATCATTTTTATCTGAAGCCCAATCTGAGTCTGTATAACTCATTAAGCCAGATCTTAATGATCCGTCGTATTTTATGCAGAGATCTATTGATTTGGCTAAATATCTAGCCATTCCTATTGCATTTTTTAGATGATCTGATGACGGATTTGCTGAAAATTGCGACATTTTTATAACAGCAAAACAAATGTCTGGTCTTGTTCCAATCATCAGATATAATAATGAACCAATAACCGATTGATATTGAGATCTAATCATTATGATCTAATATTTTATCATTTTTAATTGGTTCATATCCAGTGGAAGAGGAGTATTTGTATGAGTAGCGTCACTCATTCCTAGTCTCTGGATTATTTTATGCAAATAGGGTTTTTGATCGATGGTAATGATATTTCCATTTTTCTTTATTTGAAATGATAAGAAATTTTTCGATTGACCATCATGAGATCTCCTAAATCTTAGATTCCCATCTATTCATAAACTCCTGCTTTTTACGCAATGTTATGATTTTGTTGGATCCAAAAACATTGAGTCATCGACATAATAATCGCTATGACTATGTGGTTCCTTGTTTAAAAATAAATACACCAGCATCTGAATGTATTCGTATGAAGCCCATTTTTTCCATTGACTCGTCTAATGATTTTCCACCAAGCTAATGAAGCTTGTTTTAATCCATAAAGTGCACGTGTGTAATCGATATACCATGCTTTTCTTGTCTTTATTGATAAACACCTGGTGGTTGTTTTGCTATATATATTCGTCCGTCCCAGTTTTCCATATAGGAAAGCAGCACGTCACATCTAGACAATGATATATATAAATTTTTCCAGTGCTGCAGTGCAAGGATGAGACGGCATGTCTCATATCTTACTAATGGTGAGCATATTTCATCGTAGTCAATGCATCGATTTTGGGAAAAACCCTGGGGCAACTAGACGAGCTTTTTGTGAGGTCCAGCGTCTTTTTGGAATAAACACCTCTACAACCTATAGTCCGTTGACGACCTTCAGGGAGAGTGAGATTATGATAACGCCCTCTTTTAATGAGCATACCATTTCTTTTGGTGCAGCGTTAATCAAATCTTGTTGTTCGGCTGACTTGTAAGCCGAAATATTTTGCTGTATGATGTTCAGGTAAGCTGTTATTAGCTGTTTCAATTGATAGGAATTGCACACGATATAATTTATTAATCGTGTGAAACGATCTAATCTCGTTCTTCATTCAATTTTTTCGATTTCGACGGGATCTAAATCTTCAGAGACGTTATTGGTCGATTTACTGATAGTCTGGTTCTAGTGGTCAGGCGATGATGGTCTTGAAAGGCGAATAAATCGTCCTCAATTCATTGTGATCGTCTGAATCATATCTCAGTTTCAAGAATTGATTCTGAATCACTACTTTAAGATATCGTCTTTTTGACCTATCAGATCCATTTCCCTTGGGAGATATACTAGAGTCGTCCGATGCGCTATTAATCACTCTCTGAGTTCGTATGAATCCTTCTTGCGTATCTGTGGGATTATTTTTTTTTTTTGTCTTTTTTTATGGGGTGTTTTTTTTTTCTTTTAGACGTTGCATGAGGTATTTCTTGGCATGAGATCCTCAAACTCTTCCCTCGGGATTGAGGACTGTGGGATTTGGGTGATTCAGAGGTTTGACATTTTGGAATTTTGTTTCGTACCAAATACGCTGGGTCGTTCCCCTAAATGGTGGTATTTTTTCAGGTTTGCATAAATTTATTACCCTTTCATTCATTTTTTTAGATCCAAGAAGATCATCAATTTAGACTGGCTTCACCCGAACTTATTTTGTCTGAGGTCAGCAGGAATATATACATAAGCTGCATCACATACTCGCAAATCCGATACTTCGGTTTTCTTCTTTGTCAATAAGAAAATATGGGTGCTGCCATTATTGCAGACTATGGGAGTCCTAGTGTATAGGTATTAATGCGGGTCAAAGGCGGCAAAATTCCCACCATGATTGGGGTAAGCAGGCGTCGAACGCATAAGGGATTGGTGACTTTTTCCCAAATAGTTCGATTCAATCACTTTTGCAGCTCTGCCATTTGGTTGGATGTATATGGTAACGGGATTTGTTGGATTTCAATTCAAGATCTGTTGAGGTATTTTTCGCATCTTTTTAGGGAATTCGCTTCCTCCTCAAATCGCCCTTTTTTTAGGCAATTTTTTGATATTTATTCCTTATTAAAGGCAAACAAATTGTTTTATGAAGATTCCGTATTGGATTTCTTCTTTAATAACCCAACTCCATAGATGTCCAGAAAAAATCAATTGATAAATGTCACAAAAATATTTGTATTTGGGATATGATCTCATCGATTTTCGTTAAGATCTGATGGATTGTAGTTTTAAGTCAAAGGAGACTAAGCTGGCTACTTTTGGACTCTGGGAAATGCATTGCTACTACGCGCATTTTTCTCCTGGCAGCGCATCCATGACAAGTTTGTTCCGTTTCAGGAACAGGAAGATTAGGGACATCTTCTAAATGAATTTTTTCCTTTAGGATACTTCATCTTGTGGAGTCTAATCGTTACTTGCCATCTATGCAAATCTGGTTTTCGTGTTACAAACACGAGCGAGAATTATATTGATTGGCGGTTAAACTATGAATCATCAAGAGTCATAAACCAATAGATAGGTTAGGAGGGGGGAGGGGGGGGGGGGGGGGGAAAGGGGGGGGAGGGGGGAAAAGAGGGGGGAGAGGGGAGGGGAGGGAAGAGGGGGGAGGAAAGGAGAGGAGAAAGAGGGAAGAGGGAAGGGGGGGGGGGGGGGGGGGGGGGGGGGGGGGGGGGGGGGGGGGGGGGGGGAGGGAGGGGGGGGAGGGGAAGAGGGGGGAGGGAGAAGGGGGGGAAGGTAGACCATTGTTCTTTTTGTTCTAATCTGATTCATTGAAGATTTCCTTGATTAGGATTGTGGGGCAGATGTGATCTTATTTCGCCGGCTGAAAGAGAATATCCTTGATTTAGGAATGTTCCTAATGGAGAGTAATCTCTTAATCGCGATGGTCGTGAGGTAAAGAAAATATAAAAAGACATGGCTGAATCAATTTAATATGCTGAGTCTTTTGACACGCATTGGACGATAAAATGTTTGTATGCATAAAGCGGGTGCACATACATCGGAAAAAAAAGAAAAAAAAAAAAAAAAAAAAAGAAAAAAAAAAAAAAAAAAAAAAAAAAAAGAGAAAAAATAATATCTGTAAAGTTTTAACCGTTAGCAGGGGCGTTTGTAGTCGAAAACAAGCTTTTATGCAAATTAGGGTGCGATCGATAATGATAGAAAGTCATTCTGATTGTGAGTGAAGATGTAGGATGGAGGCTGCGCTTCTACTGAATCGAAGGATGCCATGGACGGACATCATAGTTATTTTGACATTTCACACAATTATTGCCAATGAAAAAGGAATGTATAGTGTTTGTTGGGCTAATATACATTGATACTGAGCCGATGCGATGTGCGCGGTGAAGAGCGTTTAGTAGTTTCTTCTTCTAATTGACAAAATTAATGGAGCTGTAACTCGTCAACCAAGGCTTAGCGAGCGATGCGGTGCAGCAAGATAGTTAGGATGCGCATTTGATCGGTTCAAACGGATCCTTTGGGATGTGCGTAATCTTATTTCGACGCATTAATCGGGAATAACGTTATCTCCATGGCTGAGAAACGTCACTGATGGGAATCTGCCAGAACATTTTGAAATAAAGGACAAAGATCATATTGTCAGATCATATTGCGTTGGGAGGGTTGGATTCATAAAGATATTCATCTTTTGTGACGGTGTTGCAAGTATTGTTACATGATGAAACGTTTCCGGCGCCGTATGTTGGTGTGAGCGCGAATGGCGATCGGGGCAAGAGATCTAAGGTGAGGGTGTATAGATCGTGTGCGCGGAATGGTTCGCTTTCGCAATATTATCGACTGGACCGGCGTGAA
>JAEBUT010000010.1:0-215669 GCA_020011035.1 Amanita subjunquillea | reverse complement strand
GGCTCGTGGCGGTCGGATTTCCTTGTGTCTGGGCGCCAGAAGAGACTTCGCGATTTCTATATCTGCCACTGCGCCAACCTCTGCATCGGCCCTCTACGTTCGGCCCACTATCCCACTCCACGTTCTTCCTCCAGGTCTGCGATAAGTCCTGCCAGAGGCGCGGCAAGCAAAATGCGGTCGCGGGTGATGGGCTTCGATGAAGGCGCCGGCATGCATTTGAAGTGTGAAGGCGTGGGAGCAGCGACGCCGATGACGCGAGCCTGGCGGATCATGACAGAGAAAAGACCTCAGATCAAGATTAGGATTAGCGTTATTTTGATACGCGAAAAAAAAAACAACGACACTTACAAAGCTGCCGCAATAATTTCGACGACCTCGTGGTCAGCAATCCTTTCATTCGCGACGGTGGTAGAGTCGGCTTGCACGTTCGGGCGCGGACAACACCCGTTTTGCATCTACACGCCGAAGAGTAAAATCAAGCACTTACCGACGTGAAACGTCAGTGAACATCAAGAAGTAGTACGATCCTGATTTTTTCTCTCGATGTGTCACGGGGGAAACGATGGCCGCTTGAACTGCCAGCACTCGTATGCAATACAGCTTCATCAGGGTTTATGCTCTTACTAGGCTCTTTTCCACTTGAAGAAGTCGGAAACAACGCTGACGATTACGAGAATACGAGTAGAACCGCCCAACCAATACGATCTACTGTTACGTTACTCTTCGCTCTTCGAATCACGGAGCACGTTCCGACGGGCTCAAGAGTGCTTCGGAACAGGTCTTGACACAGTTCTCGAAATGAGCACGAGTCCAGGACATGTAGAAGTCGATGCCCTCGTACAGGAATCGATTTTCAATGGACTGTTTGTGTAGCTGAAGGAAAGTGTACGTTTAGCCGCGCTCACATGAGGTGCGCAGACGGACGGATCGCACAGGCTGTTTGATGTGAGATCTGGCAACCGTTCAGCAGCCAAATTTTAAAAAGACTCGTCCACTAGACCGGTACTTTCTTGTGTTTCCGCCTTGAACTCCTGAACGAAAGTGGTTAACAGGTCGGTTATCGAAATCCTCACCGCCGAGATGGGTATCTCCAGCGGTTGCCTTGACCTCGCAAATGCCTTCCTCTATTGTGAGAAGTGATACATCAAAAGTTCCTCCTCCCAGATCAACATATTAGGACATTGCGTTCCCGGACCCTTTCTTATCGAGACACTATGCGATATGGGATAGAAGATGTACCTATAATGGAGTTCCAGTGTCAGATGGTGGATACCAAAGCCCTCTTCCGATCCACGTAAGAAGTTCCTTGATTCTATTCAGATCGTTAGATGTGAAACCAATTGGTGGCGCTCGCACGAACGTGGACAACCAAGGCAAGAAACAGTCAAAACATTAGCACTTGGGCACGCGTCAAATATGTCTGCATAGTTAAAAAATATTCAAACACCCACAGGATCTGACCGGCAAACAACGACGTGAATATGGCGCCCTTGGTTTGATTCCCCGCGGCTCGGTTTGTTTGTTTATGCCTCCGGAGGACGTTCAGACCAGCGATGGTTCCTGCATCCTTTGTCGCTTGACGATGAGAATCATGAAATACGCAGGAAACAGTCACACTGCATTGTTGATTCACGTTCCTAGATCGACTCGGCGATTTCCCTCATTTTTCGTCAGAACCATGGGAGAACCTTCTTCGGGTGACCTAACGCGAAATGGAGACATCCTTCACAGGTTTTCAAAATGTTGGGACCTACAACTTGTTTGTTCTCGCCTTTGTATACCACTTCGATGTACGGCTTGCCAGTTTTGTTCACTATTTGAAGGGGAAATGCTTCAGCCATCGTCGAATTTTCCGACCGATGAGGCGCTTAGCGTCGAAGACCACTGTTCACGTATGTTAGAGCGCAGACCAGATTGGCTAGATTTAGTCAATCATCACGTGTTGTGAGGGTTATGGCAACCTGGTTTTTAGCGGCATCACCGATCCATCATTTCCGTGTCGCTAAAATGCCGACATAAGATGGAGTTGTGCGATTGCCCTGATCATGGCTAGTGAATAAGTCACGGAAGTCTACCACCCGGGACACACCGTTAAAATGGAGTATCTACATCGAACCCGATTATTGTGCCGTAGTTCCTAGACTGATAATGCACCTGTGATGTGTGTGATTGGCGATAATTTAAACGCGATCATTTTGCCAGACACTAACACATCTGGGCATGAGACGTGAGTACTTCTAATCGGAAAGTAACCACGCTCTACGCACGAATATGTGGTGCCAAGATCAATGCCGATGGCTTTTACCAGTCCTTATGGCGATAGGGATAGTGTGATTAAACTAAGTTCGCTGCGAGGAACAACCGGCTGCACCTTTAGTGTTCTTGAGGTTCTTCAGCGCCGCAGTGCTGAAATGGCTTGATCAGTCCCACCACGGCTGGAAAAACGAGCGTGAAACGCACTTGAAAGCCATTAGCGCCGGCCTGCAATTCTCGGCCGACCTCGACTCTAATCTTCACGCTCTTGTAGATATCCTCGGCGCCGCCCTGATAATCGAACCCGAGCTGCAAGATATCACGACTTGGTGTCTTTGATGACAAACACTGCAACAGGATTTGCAACTTGAACACGTAGTGTGCGCACAATTGATGTGCATCAATCTATTATAGTATGTTTCTATTCTTGCACGGCCCGTCCTAAGCTGCGTCGAAAACACTGGTTTCGACGATAGCTTCTACTATTCTACCTCTCTAGGCTGTGGCCTACTTTACTTATATATTCTAGAATATCATAGTGACGCCCCTCAGTCAATTGTTTGTTGGAATACGCGGCTGAGCAAGCCTGATTCGACGTTCCGCCCGTTTTGGACTCACCTTCCATTATCGTATATGTCACCCGTCACGCGCGCGCCGAGGAGTTCTCGACGCTATCAGACATTGCCCTTCGCCTTTATGTTCTACCGTTTATATTCACATGCGCCGACGCCAGTTATAGACCCTTTGTATGTCCACTTCACTGCCCTCCGTCGTTTTGTGCCACGACTGAGGTGCATTCTCATGTTTTTTGATATGTTTTGCCTTTTCTGACCTATTCCTGTAGCTTGGTATTTCTACAGTTATCTAGTATGGCAATTAGTTGTTTGTGCCACAAACTGAGCTTGGTATTTCTACATTGTTGCCCGACTGAGGTTGCGCTGTCTTTATTCCTATCTTGTTGCTAGTTACTTATCTATCTATAGTCTGTAATCTTATAGGTAGATATCAATTCAGTCAATTGTTGCCCAACTGAGTCTGTAATCTTATACAACTGCGATCTGAGGTTTCTGGCCAAACAGAGTCAATTAAAGCTCATCTCTTATCACACAACCACATCCCTTTATGTCTCAGACAGTCTGTGCCCATTGCTCAATTGCAAATCAAAGAAAATACTACTTGAAACACCTTACCTAACTAGACAAGATACTATAAAATTACACCATCTAGACCTTACACCAGAAGTCAGGCATATGTTGCAATCATGCATCACAAAAACTACAATTACCACTGAGAATGAGGACCATAGATTTTCTCCTTTTCTTTTAACTAAGCTGAATGGCTAGGGAAGCCAAACGACAGGCAGACTCACGCAGTAGCAATAATATTGAATTCAATGGTATGTGATAAGTTATCAAAAACACTGCAGACATATGACTATAAATTGAATAGATAGGGTAGTTCTGGAGATGAATCAAGGCAGTGATATTGAATTTCACTGGTATGTTGGTTAACAAGATAATGCCTCTAGGATTCATGGATATACATATAAAAAATATCTAGAAATGGCCAATGATCTATATACTGAAATGGGTATTTTTCCAACATTCATTGTCAAAGAAATGTACTAAGATTATTCAGAACCTTCTTTATTTCAGGAACACAGCTATACATGAATTCACTGGTATGCATGAGCAACATGTTTACATATGCCTACTAAACTTATACAATAAACTATGTAGAAATACCTGATATTGAAATGGGTATTTTACTTTACTACTGCAATAGCAATGTTCTGAAACTTTCCTAGAACTTTTCATCAATTCCACGGATCGAAATGAGATGGCTTCATTTATATCATGGAGATGAAGATGATGATTTATTTCAGGCAAACTTGCATAGATGATGATGAGTGGGATGAGCTGCAGAAGCAGATCTCTAGAAAGATGTAAATGAATTCCTGGATCTTCCTGAAGATGGTTTTAAGTGCAGGAGGATGAGGGTCCACATTGTGCAATTGGCATGGACCTGGAGGATGAGATTCAGTGGACATAGTTAGGAAGAGGAAGATGGACATTATACATTGAGCCATACATACCCCAAGCAAAGGGATGTACTGCAACAAGAGTTTGAAGGGGGGAATATACATGTCCTGAGGAGGCCCCTCTAGTTTAACCCCCCAAGGGAATTAAAATATTGATGAGAAGCTTTCCCTTCAACATATAATTGCCTGGCAAAAACCATTGCATGCAGTTAAAAAGTTAGCAATGGACCTCAGTGGAATTGAGGCCTATAAAATTGATATTTTGTCCTAATAGCTGCATAGCTTTTACAGGTGCAACATTCAAACTTAACAAATTGCCCTTATGTCAAAGATAAGGACAAATGCAATGAAACCTAGATACAAGAGGAAATCAAAACCCAGGGGCCCAAATGGTTTATTTATCATGCTTTGATGTGATTAAGGCAATCGATTATGCAATGTGCAATCATCAACCTCTTCGTACCCCGGGACAAGTTGCTGCAGAAGTTGATAAGTGTCCCTTCATCAGGCTAAATTCAATGAATACAGACTCAAAAACATACTCTGATTTTGGAGATTCAGCTAGTACAGGAGCACCTTTATAGCAATGTGAAGCCTTTTTGGGGATGGGAGAGACATAGCACTGCTTTATCAACATGATGGGTGCCCAATTGGCTAAGAAGGAACTATCAAAATACTTGGATAGTTCTATTGATTCTATTGAAACCTCCCAGCAGAGATACCGTACAAGACTAACAACACCTTGGTGCCATTCATAGTACAGGACCACATAGCCCAGGTGATCTGGAGTCATTCTTCGCTATTTGGTTAAGATCAGAATTGAAAAACAAGAGAAAACACCTGGAACTGCATACTATGATCAGCTGTCTGCAATATTTGAGAGCTGCATACCGTTGGAGAGTTTATCCTATGTTTCCTTCAACAGGTGGGGAAAGTGCAACCTCACAAATGGCACTGTTTTGAGTAGTTGAATAAGTGAAACTAGTGGAGAGCAACCAAAACATGCCACTTTTAGGCCAGAATTAAATAGTGGTAGTCCAGCCCATATTTGGAAAGGCACTAGCATTTTTTGATTTGGTGCCAAAGATAGGGAAAAAAAAATTATTGTGTGGTTGTGTTTCAGGAACTTGATTTAGATGGTTAAAACCTTTAAAATATGGAGAGGAGACTTGTCCCAACAGCTTAGTGTAATGGAGGTTTCACATATTGTGGATATTATTGGGGTTATGGTCTGGTCAGATCTTTGTTTATCCACTCAGAAGCCACCCAAGCCTGGCTTGGCATGTATGAGAGCGAAGGGAATTGGCTCTGGCTTTGGATGGCACTAACTTGGAAGAAGTGAATAATGAGCAGTTAGAAGGTTTGCTGGTGTAAGGGAGTACATAAATTTGTGTATGCATTTGAATGCAGAAATAGGAGTGTACATGCAAGATAATAATGTTTTGATCCACTTTTTGTTCCCCATTCTGTTGATCTGCAGCATTGGTGCAAACTGACACTAGAACTTTTGTTCCAGAATCATCACAGATGTAGTGGAGCCAGACAACTCTTTGATGATGATGTTGAAGCAACTAACTCTTTAAAATTGCATCCTGTTGAAGATGACACTGACAAGGAAGACACAAACCAAGAAATATGTTGGTCACCATCAAATGAGGTTGAATCACTTGGTAGCCTTCATCATGGTGGACAATGATTCAAACATGCCATTGAACCAGGTTGAGGACTAGACAGGAGCAGCAAAAAAGGCACAAGTGAAGTGGGACTAGATCCAGCTGCAAAAAACAGATACTTGTACTAGCACTCATGTGCTATGAAGATGATAAAGACAATAACTATGTTGATCACCCATCCTCATTGGGCTCTGGAACTTCTGATGCACTTTCCAGTATTTGCAAAACAAGCAAGACTTCAAGATTAATTTGAACAATCCAATGAAACCCATAGAGATCACTCGATATGCTTGGACTCAGACAGATCAATCACTCCATACTCCAGCCTTCAAAATTGAAGACCACTTCTACAGTGTCTTGACTCTGGAGCATCCAGACCATCACTTGATGTAAGAAAGGGTCCTTTGAACTGCTGCTGAGAGCATATTCTTACCCCCATGACTCTGAAATGAAGAGAAGCCCTGTCCTGCTCTTGGTGCTTGCTCCACAACTCAGCATATTCCAGCTCACTGTCCAGCAATCTGTGCCCCAGCTTCAACAAAAGACCGTTTCTACAGGTCATGCTTGACAATGACAGTGATACAATACTCAAAACACCTGGAGAGGTGTCTGGTCACTGTCTATGACAGTGATACAATACTCTTATCATCACGGACGTATGACTCTATGTCTAACGGACATATGAGCTCATCGTTCATAACAGTGACGACCACTGAGACAAACTATGTCTGACGGACATATGATTGCTGCTCAACAAGCGCTAGTTTCCGGAAGTGGCAGAACCACACAGCGATCCCTATCGCGAAGCGACTGTATGGGTGGGAGGATGGCAAGTTTGAGCGCGAATACTTAGAAAAGCTCAAACGAAACTGGCAGCGTTGGAAGGGCGATCGCCGAGACATATATGCCGAAAAAGACGTGCGGCATGAGTTCATTAGGAACTCGAAATGAATTTTACGACACGCGTGGCTTCCCGGGACGTGAAGCCTTAAGGGGGGGGTCATGTTACGACTCTGGACGTTTTCTCCTATTTTATACTATTTTTCTATATTTTATCTGGAGGCCTACGGACGCTTGGAAGGATACCAATACGCATAGGGGCTTGGGGGAATCCGTTATGGAAGGACCGGTTAGGTAAGCCATGGGTGGCTGTACGGTGGTCTAGGCATAGGGGTCCGGGCGAGTCTGGCTATGGAGGGGTCTGGAACGTTGCTGCGCGTACACAGCCTTGGGGGCAGTGTAGTCTGTGCGCACAGACCAGGACCAAAGGTATATAAGGAGGGCGTATCCGTAGGTAGGAGTCCTAAGACTCTAGATAGTTTGCTCTAACCCAGCTTACTGGTCTATTGTGTCAATAAACTCTTTCTCTCTCCCTTACTCGTTGAGACCTGTGGTTGTGTTGGATTCGTCCTAACAGTCTCGCTTTTGGCATGCATCAGGTACAGGTGCGTTAATTGAGTTGCATCATCTGTGAATGTAACATAGTATCGTCATCCACCTTTTGACTCCACGGGAGCGGGTCCCCAGAGGTTGGTATGAACCTCGTCACCAAAGTTTTCACCACGCTGCCCTTCACGGGCCTTTGGTATTGGTTTCCGGGTAGCCTTGGCGTACACGCAAGACTCGCAAAAGGGGGAATCACTGGTCGCTGCTTCATTGAGTGTGATTCCAATTATCAAGCCATCTCGGATGACTTGTCGTGCGGCACTAAAGGAGATGTGTCCCAGCCGTCTATGAGCTTCGTCCAAGGTAAGTCTTTCCTCGGCTGCTCCAGCTATTTCACTAACATCGTGCTCTAGCTTGTAGAGGCACTGATTCGTCATGGGGATAGATCCAATGTCTCAACCACGTTTGTCTCGAATGAGACATTTTCCACTACCAAAAATAACGGTGTAACCGGCCCTGTCAAGCCGTCCAACGAATACCAACGTGTAGCCGACCTCAGGTGCATACAACACCTTGGTGAGTTTTAGTTTCGACGTTTCACCCTCGTTGGGAACATCTATACTCATTTCACCCATCCCTATAGCTTTCATGTGACGTTTATTGGCAGCCTTAAACATTTTAGGCTCGATCTCCACGTAGTTAGTGAGAGATCCACGGTCAGGGGTGAGATGCCGAGAGCATCCCAAGTCGATGATTTCAGTGAGTGTGTTGCTTTCATCAGCGCGCGCGACTATCTCTTCTGCTTCAGCAGCAACCGAGTCCAGGTCAACATCAACGAGCGAGCTAGTCTCACTCCAGTCAACCCCGGATAACTCCTCGGTGTCCCAGCCACTGTTGGTTCCATCGCTAACACTTTCACTCTTGCACCCCTTGATGACAATCAAGTCGTCATCACTCTCCGGCTCCATGAAGAAAGCACCATCATCATCAGCATCGGATTCGGCTGCAATATTTGCCGATCCACCTGTCTTGGCCGGTGAGTCCTTTCTTGGTTTAGGACACTTGTTTCTTAAGTGCCCAGTTTCCCTGCAGTTCCAGCAAGCTCCTTTGGGCTTAAACGGACCCTTCCCCTTGCCGGAACTAGACACGGCTAGCACCTCGTCTTTCACGTTTCCGCTCCCCTCCTTTTTCGGTGGTCTCGGTCGCGCTGCTCACTGGGAGCACTGCCGATCATACTCTTCAGCTATCATCAAAATCAGGGCATCTGGGGAGATGGTTTTATCTGTAGCATAAAGCCGTGCAGCCGCCAACTGATTTGATGCAAAGTTTGCGATGTAGTAGGGGAGGGAGGAAATGATGGTGGAAAGGTAGTCTTGGTCATCAATCATTACGCCCATGGTTGCTAACTCTTCTCTTTTCACGTGTAAACCATCAAGGAATTCGCGGACATTACCCTTGTCAGGGCACTTCATAGCTAGAAACTTTGCGCGCATTTCCGTTTGCGCAAAGGCTCCCTTCTGTGTGTACTCAGTGACTATAGCATTCCATCGGGCCTGCACAGTCGGCTTAGAATGGATGCGCATCAACGTCGAATTGGGTAATTTTTGGGTGAGCAAAGATTTTGCTGATCGTTCATTCTTTTTCCACAGATTGATCGTAGCTGTTTCGGCTTCTGTGGGTGCATTAGCTATGGCAGCTACAGGGCAAGACTCAGAACCATCAAAATGGCTCCAGAACCCTTTCGCCTCGACGGCATCTTGGAAACGGACAGAAAATACAGCCCAATTTATCCCAGATGGGTCTAGTTTAGGCACGGAACCAGAGAGTTGGTCTGCAAGGGATGTAGATGCAGAGGTAACGACAGGAGCAGGGGAAGGTGGTAATGGGATTCCTTCAGGAGTGGCCATATCGAGTTAGCAGGCAGGTAAATGATTGATTGCAGTGAGTCGTATGTTCCTTTTATGGACAGCCGGGGCCCATAACCTGTGAGCGCTGATGGAAATCTCAGACGTGCGCAAGGGCAAACGACTGTTATATTTACCTGACGGAAATCTACAGGATAGGTAAATATATAGTTAACAAACGGAATATAGGAGACATACCTCAGACGTGCACGAGGGCAAACGACTGAGGTAGAACAATATTCAACGCGGAATATATACGCTACGATACAGTAAGATGCGGCCAGTGCCTCGATGGCCCGGGAATTCGGTAACAGCAAGAGAAAGAGAGAACTACAAGGTTAGTAAGGCCTCAAACACATATGGTATGTAAACAATGAACTAGTACATATCTTTTGACAATAGCGAGGTACACCTTTGATAGCGGGCAACAGGTATAATGAGGCGGCGGTGACGTCGTGGACTCAGATCCTACGCGATTGGTATTCCAACACCATAACCTATAGAAGTTCACAAAGGGGCACGGGGCGATTGCGAGTTAAAGGCGTCGATTCAGGAATACATGCATTGTATAAATAAGTAATAGAATATGAAATAGACGAGGCCGTGCAAATGACGGTACCTCGTATTGACAATCAGGCGCTCTCGCATTGAATAGTCTTCATCATTCATCTTTCCAATTCCCCTCCATCTTTCCAATTCCCTTCCTCCATCATCACGCGGGTACTGTCTCCCTTGTTCCATTATACCTCGTAACCCGTCTCCTCCGCGATGCGCGCTTGCGCGCCTTCCTCCGTCGATCCGTCATTCCCAACACAGATCTTGGTTACAGGTGTTAAGACCGGGGAATGCCCCAAATGCGATGTTCCACGCACACAATTAGGCAACTCCCTAGTACAGTCCAAGGCCCGAGATCTCACCACCATTTGCACTGCGCTATCACAAGTGACTGGCCCCTGGCAAGATTTTCGAATCGCATGTGAACAGGCCCGCATCAAACCGATACCCCACCCTTTCTGGGAAACATTACCCTTTGTTGACATTTTCCAATCCATCACACCTGACGTTCTTCACCAGCTACACCAAGGCATTTTCAAACAACTTGGCTAGTATAAGCATATGGTGCCTCCGAAATTGACATCCGCTGCCAGCGGCTGATACCAAACCACCATGTTCGTATTTTCACTGGAGGTATTAGCAGCCTATCACATCTTACTGGGAAGGAGCATGGCCAAATTGCTTGCATCATACTCGGAGTTATTGCTGACATGCGGCTACCTGGCGGATTGGATCCAGCACGACTGACGCACGCCGTTCGTGCGCTGCTTGACTTCATGTACCTTGCTCAGCTTCCAGTAATCACAAGTGATCACCTCAGTCTGATGACGAAGGTTTTGGACATATTTCACAGGAACAAAAGCATCTTTGTCGATCTTGAAGTCCGTGAAAACTTCAATATACCCAAACTACATTCCTGTATGCACTATACCAACTCTATCAGGCTTTTTGGGACTACCAACAACTACAGCACACAAAGCACAGAACGGCTACACATCGATTTTGCTAAGGAAGCATATCGAGCCACAAATACTCGAGATGAATATCCACAAATGACGATGTGGCTCGAGCGGCGGGAAAAGATTATGCACCATGAAAGATACATAGAGTGGCGACGCCAAAATCAGCTTTTGCCACCCCCAAATCAGCCACCAAAACCACGCCTGACATCTCATCGCTACATCAAGATGAACAAGCCCACTGTCCAATCCGTTGCCGTTGAGGATGTCATATCGCGCTATGGTGCCACATTCTTCCGCAGTGCTTTGGCTAGGTTCATAGTCATATGGTGCAATCCACAAATTACGTTCAATTGCCTTGAACAGATGATTCTCGACGTCCACTTTCCCTTTATAAATATCTCAGCCTTTCATCGCATTTGTTTCAGAGATAAATATGCTGACAAACCTGTTACCATAGATTCAATACATGTCCAGCCCGAGCGGAAAGACAAGAAGGGTAGGTTAATAGCAGGGCGGTTTGATACATGCCTCATCCACTGTGAGGAGGAAGGTAGGGCCGGAATTCATGGTGCGTTGCAGCATTTAATATCTTCAGACAATATTTGATTTATTATCTGTAGCGTTTTGCGTTGCGCAAATCCGTGTCATTTTTGCCATCAACGCAACTGCTGTCCAGAGTATATTTGGCGAGCGTGACCATCCTCCACAACATCTGGCTTATGTAGAGTGGTTCACACGATTCCAGCAAATCCAGATCCGAGGACGGGGCTTTACAAAGTATCACGGTATATTCGGAATGGTGCGCCAGTTGCAAGTGTCATACCTGTTGCCAAAATTGCACAGAGTGTTCATCTGTCGCCCCTCCCTGGGAGAAACATGCCATTAGAATGGACGAGTAGTACGGTATTAGACCATTGTCACAGCTTCTACGTCAACCCTTTTACTGATCGCCACACGTACATGTTATTCCAAGGTTTCTAATACTTTAAATAAATCTTGCTCGGGATAAATAGAAGATTAACGAATCTAAGAGATAATTAACAGACTTAGGAAACAAATAACGAATTACATACATCTTAATGGGTTTAACCCGTTCCGTTTTTCCTGATGTATGCTCCTTGCATGATGATGGGCCCCCGCCCTGCCAGTGCCCCACGTCCGATTAGACCGAGATCACTGCTGAAAAGAAGGGGGCTCGAAAACATCAATGATATGCTCCTTGCGAGTATGGTCGCATGATGATGGCTGTCTGACTAAACCGAGATCACCGCCCACAACTGGCCTACTCATGTCGAGACCAAGCGAAACGCCTACGTTCCCATGTCCAAGTATGTTTTATTGCGTTTCTATGTTGACCATCTTGCATAGGTTTCTTGCTGATGGCGACTCCATGATGCCCTAGGGTGCAACGAAGAAGGTATAAATTCTGACTCGACTTCTGAGTCTCTCTCTTCAAAGAAACATGTACTTCCGTGTTCAAACTCTCCTCGCCCCTCTCTTTGCCGTTCCTCTCCTCTTGCAGAGCGGTGCGCTCGCATTACAGATTGATGATGACTTGCTGTTAGATGATGATGTTCATCCTCTCCTTCCATTCTTGCGAGGGCCACCGCAACAGCAACAGGGCATAGCCTGCAACGGGAACGCTAAGTGCGTAGTGGCATGCGGGTCCCTCTGCGTTGGAGGTAAATTGGTTTTCATCCTTAGTGACACCCTTTCAATATTGATGAACCTTTCTCAGGTCGCTGCGATTGTGGTCAGTCTCAGCCTCCTGGCCGCCGACCTCCAGGTTGAGAGTTCAATGGGTCTGAGACCCGTTCTTCAATTGTACTTAGGCTATGTGAAGTGCATTGTCAATCTCAGCGTTTCATTATTGCAATTGTCCATGTGTTACTTTTCCTTTTCGATGCTGTAATGATGGCTATAGATTGATGATGGAAGTCAAAGTGAATAAATGTGTCGCGTGACTCGCTTG
The DNA here is from genome assembly GCA_020011035.1 of Amanita subjunquillea. NCBI lineage: Eukaryota > Fungi > Basidiomycota > Agaricomycetes > Agaricales > Amanitaceae > Amanita > Amanita subjunquillea. Next base: position 202,923 of record JAEBUT010000010.1, on the reverse strand, counting down.
AAGTTGTAACACTTGTGTCAGACTTTTCTTTGCAATAATCGCTGACTCTAATGGACGAGAGTTATGACAGCTGCCTCTGGGAATTGCCAAACGTTTCGGGGTAGAATCGTCGACATTCAACATACCTGCACATAAAATAATACAAGCGCTGATCACCCACGCGCCATCCCCAGAAAATATCGCTAAAGAGTTGTTAATTGAACTTGGAAAGTGTGGGAATCCACTTGTAGAAACCTTGGGTTTGTTGGTTCGTTGATTTGATTTTCTACTTGCTGTATGTCTTTAAGCCGAGGAAGTGTATGGCGAGGTTTCCACTTTGGCGGCAGATGAATGGGCAGTTATAGTTCTTCAGGAACTTCAGGAGTCCCCCGGCGACCTCTCGACAGTTACGCAGCTGGGGAGTCACTACTTATCTCATCTGGTGATCGCATGTATGCGGTTCTTTTGCCGCAAGGTTAGCCAGTTTGCCTTGACATTCTACTTTTTCAAGTTCGAAATCCCGGTGGAAGACAGACACCTCAGGATACTGTTCACCCTACTCTGAATCGTAGACGCATCGAAGAAATTGAGGACTTGTTAACACAAGCTATTAGTAGGAGGAGTCAATCGGCTTTAAGGGACCTGGCAAGTTCGACCAGCCGACTCGCTGGGTACTAGGCTAAGATCCGTTGTAGGTCATGCTCCGCGATGGCGGCAGCTGTCTGCTCACGACAGCGCCCTTCCTCCCTCCAAATGCAGTGGTGGCCCGCTGCGCTCATATCATCCCATTTTCTATCCCCTCGAAGGTAACCCTATCCCTTGGACCACGCTTTCCTTATATATATATTTCTCTAGACACAAACACATGCTGCGATTGAAATGTTTACAGGCGCTGCTTTAGACCCCCAAACCATTCATGATAATATAAACCATCCACGCAATGCGTTGAATCTCCAGAATGATGCACATGATTCAATGGATAAGCATATGGCTTGGGGAATCGAAGCAATATCTTCTGGTGGTCAAGTAAATTTTTTTTTTGTCTTGGTTGCGATCTCGAATTCACATATCACTTAGTACAAGTACTATTACCGAGTTGTTCGACCGGATAAGGTGGTACCCTTAATACGGCTGGAGGACGGCGATGAGAGTTTCTGTGTGTTTTAGTGCTACATGATGGAGAGGATGCTGCTATGGACCATGAGGATGGAGGAGAAGATGCCCGTGAATACCCTTGTTTTGTACGCGTGATGGACGGGAACAAGACCAAGTTTTCCACAAAAGTAAGGTTCATCCAGATATATATCACGCTTGTCTCATGCTGTCCCGTCTACCAGGTCGTCCCGGGGGATTTGGAAAAATTTTACGCCGTTTACGGTGCTCTTCTCAAATCGTCCATGTCGACGTTACGAAAACGGGATAGGAAGCGAGAAAAAACACGTGCGGAGCAGGCTGCCCGTCGAAAGAAGCAGATGACGGAGCCAGTGGTGGTGAACGGTCCGAAAAGAGGGAAAGGTAGACGAAAACGTCAGAGACAGGTGAAAGCTGCTTTGAAGCAACAAGAATCGCAGAAACAGTTTAAGGAGAGGGAAGAGAAGCGGCAGAAGGCGCTTGAGGCGGGAAGCACTTGAAGTGGGACAGCTAGGTTGTATTCCGTGACGATAAGTCGGCGCAAAATGATTAGTTTTATTCAGTCCATGAACGTTGTCATCCTGGGCTACTAGTGCTGTCAATGGCATTTTTATTACATGAGGCAATCCAACTTGGGCTCTTTATCCCGACAGGCCTGGACCTGTGCATATGTGCAAAAAGTTCCAGTTGCAGACGCGTTCAGGCCAGTTTTCCAAGACTAGGCAAGTGAGGTGAGCCAACGGTGCGTCGGGCGCCTCTGTCCTCTCGTATCTGCTCGTCTCCTACCCCACAGCCAGCGTGAGCACTGAAAGGTGCCTAGGCCGACGGCGATGGCTACACCAAGATTATTGGGAACTGGTTCCGGCGAACCGGCAAGAAATTATCGAGTAACCGAGCACGTTGTTCCTATTGAAACCGTTGTCTGTTGTCCGCTGTCCCGAGACGAGACGGGGTGCATCTATCAAATATATCATCGATCGTGCCTAGGTACCTAGGTACCTAGTTACCTCACCTCGGCTTAGGTTGGCATCACAAGGTATTATATATAGCGCATAGTATGCAACAACACCAATGACAGTCTGGATTCGAACTGCGCAAACTTCACAATTTCAAACAAGGCTCGCACCCAAGCTCAGGCTATTGTGTAGTGGCTACCCCAGGTTCAGTTTGACATCGCATCGCAATGTACAATGTCCAAAAAATCCCAAGTCCATCTTCATACATGTACACGGTGTTGGAATACTAGCCCTGTACTCGACTCAGATGCCACTGCGACCACAACTGCTGGCACGTCGGATTCAATATGATTTACTAATACAATACACAGTACTAAACTAACCGAGTTCCTAAGCCGCCGTCCAAGGGGAGGGGGAAAGGAGGGGGAAGGGATCTAGGAAAGGGAAAGGGAAAGGGAAAGCAAAGAAGGCAGGGGAGTAGGAACAGCGGGGAAAAGCAGGATTTGCCAGGAAAAGTAGGGAGCAGGGACGGGCAGGAAATGGCAGGACAAATAGAGCAGATGTGTGGGGGATGAATGAACTGGATTTGCCGTGAACTGACATGACAGAGCGTGGCGTGAAAAAGTTGGCAAAAGTACCCACTTTTTGGCGGGCGAACGCCAAATCCTGAACACGAAGCAGAATGCGACGTGATGTGACAGAATTTGACGGTTGCTTATAACACTCAATGATATGCTCCTTGCGAGTATGGTCGCATGATGATGGCTGTCTGACTAAACCGAGATCACCGCCCACAACTGGCCTACTCATGTCGAGACCAAGGAAACGCCTACGTTACCATGTCCAAGTATGTTTTATTGCGTTTCTATGTTGACCATCTTGCATAGGTTTCTTGCTGATGGCGACTCCATGGTGCCCTAGGGTACGTATAAATTCTGACTCGACTTCTGAGTCTCTCTCTTTAAAGAGGCATGTACTTCCGTGTTCAAACTCTCCTCGCCCCTCTCTTTGCCGTTCCTCTCCTCTTGCAGAGCGGTGCGCTCGCATTACCGGCTGATGATGACTTGCTGTTAGATGATGATGTTCATCCTCTCATTCCACCCTTGCGAGGGCCACCGCTACAGCGAAATGGCATAGCCTGCCACGTGAACGCTGAGTGCGTAAGTGCATGCGGGACCCTCTGCTTCTGCTTTAAAGGTAAATTGGTTTTCATCCTTAGTGACACCCTTTCAATATTGATGAACCTTTCTCAGGTCGCTGCTGTTGTATTCCGTCTTAGCCTCAGACTCCATGTGTCAAGTCCCCTATCAACCCAATTGGCCGCCGACCTCCAGGTTGAGAGTTCAATGGGTCTGAGACCCATTCTTCAATTGTACTTAGGCTATGCCAGTGAAGTGCATTGTCAATCTCAGCGTTTCATTATTGCAATTGTCTATGTGTTATTTCTCCTTTTCGCTGCTGTAATGATGGCTATAAATTGATGATGGAAGTCAAAGTGAATAAATGTGTTGCGTGATTCGCTTGAAGTTGTAACACATCAGGTTTTCGGCAAATTCCGCTTTGGCCCCTTACCACTTTGGCAAACAGCACTTTGATTGCTCCAGCTCCACCACCAGCAGCTCCATCCACCTTGGCTTTGGCAACGACTGCTTTGGCCACTTGCACTCAGGACTGTGGTGCTCAGGGAACTTTGGCTTTGAAGGTGAGTGCCATTTCCTGTTGAACGACCTTCACCCCAAATACCCCTAAGTATAGCCTTCAACATGGCTATCACTGGCTTGACCCTTAGAGGGTATTTTCTTTTATATTTTCTTTTATTTACATATATTTAATTACAGTTCTATACACAAATATGTACATACACTAAAAGTGTATATAAGACCTGTAGATAGAGAATATACGTTCAGTTGCTCTTTCTTGCTTTCCAGCATGTGAGTATCTCCTCTCTATGAGAGTAAGACCTGGAGAGGTCTCTGGTCACTGTCTCAGACAGTGATACAATACTCAAAACACCTGGAGAGGTGTCTGGTCACTGTCTATGACAGTGATACAATACTCTTGTCATCACAGACGTATGACTCTATGTCTAACGGACATATGAGCTCATCGTTCATGACAGTGACGACCACTGAGACAAACTATGTCTAACAGACATATGATTGCTGCTCAACATTTCCTCACAACATGTTCAATTTCTGACCTCAACCATGACTGACCTCAAATCTCCATTCCCCTTTGCCCTACCCGAGCGTTTCCGATCTGCTCACGTCAACGCTGTCATGTATGGGTCTCACGACTCACTCAATACTCAGTGTTGGGTCACCCTTTGCTCCGTAAAACTCCTTACTACAAGTTTTCTAGTATCTACACCTATCAGAATACAATCTCGTGTGCGTGATAGTCTATGAATTTGTTTACATAGAAAGTCTTGAATGCATTGAGGCTGTTGGCATAAGAAACATGACCAGGAATCTTCTTGTCACCTGCAATCCCAATTAAGTGAGCAGCACGCAATATAGTGTCCAAGTGAATAATAGAAAGTTCCTTCCTTCCGTTTGCATCGTGATCACGTTGTACAACCCACATTCCTGTTTGCGAACAAGGCTCTGTTGAGCAGCAATCATATGTCCATCAGACATAGTTTGTCTCAGTGGTTGTCACTGTTATGAACAATGAGCTCATATGTCCGTTAGACATAGAGTCATACGTTTGTGATGACAAGAGTATTGTATCACTGTCATAGACAGTGACCAGACACCTCTCCAGGTGTTTTGAGTATTGTATCACTGTCTGAGACAGTGACCAGAGACTTCTCCAGGTCTTGCACTCATAGAGTGGAGATACTCACATGCTGGAAAGCAAGAAAGAGCAACTGAACGTATATTCTCTATCTACAGGTCTTATATACACTTTTAGTGTATGTACATATTTGTGTATAGAACTGTAATTAAATATACATAAATAAAAGAAAATATAAAAGAAAATACCCTCTAAGGGTCAAACCGGTGATAGCCGTGTTGAAGGCTATGCTTAGGGGTATTTAGGGTGAAGGTTGTTCAACACCCCCCCATAATCTGTACATTCATGTACTGATTAGTAACGATCTTCTCACAAGTTTGCAAGAAGATATGTATATTCTTTCAAAAATCTTCGAAAGAAATGTGTCCAGAGACACCTTCACGTCTCCACCTTTCTTTTAATTGCCAAGCCCAAAAGGCTTTAGGAGGAAATGTCCAAGGATCACGTCCTTGGAGGGCTTGGTCCATCCACATGGCAACAGCCGGAGTCATTGTGATCAATGGCTGTGGTTTTTTAGAAGGTGTAGGTGGGGTTTGCTCAAATTGGCAGCGAGATGAGTGCTCACATTCATGACCAATGTTGGAGTGTCCTCCAATCGTTAGGATTGTTTGTTGTTTTTTACTGCGGGGTTTTTTTATTTTTGCCCATAATGATAAAGCTGTTCAACAGTCTTTGGGTTTAACTGGAGTAATTTCAACAGTGAGAGACTGTTCCCTTTATCGCAGTAAAATGAAGCAGTTTAAGGCCCTACTCCAGGGCCATTAGTAATCAATTTAATGATTCTGATAAACCTAACATTGGTATAAATTTTTGAAATAATATTCGACCAAGATTTTTAGTCAGAATATCTGCAGGATTTTCAGATCCTTTAATGAATCGTAATTCAATCTTGTTACAGTTTCCCCTTTGTTTCGGTCTCCTGTCTCAGCGAACTGTTTTATATCTATCATTTTCCCTTAACTGCGCACTGTACAGCTTGGACGCTATCTCCTTTTATAGTTACCTTCATATTTCCTTTCTCAGGTAGCTATCGTTTCATTCCCTCTATAGTTTCCTTTGTTCCCCAATCGTATATAAACCCCATGTACTGTAGAGTAACTCCAGTTCCAACTTAGACGAGTTTTGCTCTCAACTTCGATCGACTTCGACGCTCTTCCTTCTCGTCGCTCTCAAGACCTTCGTCATCGTTTGACTTAGCGTCTGAACTCTTTGTCCAGTGGCTGGGAGCGGACCGAGACTCTGCTTGTCGCTGTTGACTTAGAACGAACCACGACGAGGGCATCGTCCGTAACAAATCTCTTTGTTATCTATGAGTTTTCGTATATGATGATATTTGATATCAATATGTTTGGAACATTTTTCAGTAACAGATTATTTGCAATAAATAGAGATCCCATATTATCACTGTATATTGGTGCAATTGTTATGGGAAAATGGATTTCTGTAAGAATAGATCTAATCCATTTGTTCTCTCTAGCACAGTCAGATAAGGTCATATATTCTGCCTCTGTTGACGATAGTGCCACTGTTTTCTGTTTTCTAGACGTCCAAGATACTACTCCTCCTGATAAAAGAGTAAAGAATCCAGATGTGGAATGATGATCATTTTTATCTGAAGCCCAATCTGAGTCTGTATAACTCATTAAGCCAGATCTTAATGATCCATTGTATTTTATGCAGAGATCTATTGATTTGGCTAAATATCTAGCCATTCCTATTGCATGTTTTAGATGATCTGATGACAGATTTGCTGAAAATTGCGACATTTTTATTACAGCAAAACAAATGTCTGGTCTTGTTCCAATCATCAGATATAGTAATGAACCAATAACCAATTGATATTGAGATCTAATCGTATGATCTAATGTTTGATCATTTTTAATTGGTTCATATCCAGTAGGAAGAGGAGTATTTGTATGAGTAGCGTCGCTCATTCCTAGTCTCTGGATTATTTTATGCAAATAGGGTTTTTGATCAATGGTAATGATATTTCCATTTTTCTTTATTTGAAATGATAAGAAATTTTTTGATTGACCATCGATGAGATCTCCTAAATCTTTAGATTCCCATCTATTCATAAACTCCTGCTTTTTACGCAATGTTATGATTTTGTTGGATCCTAAAAACATTGAGTCATCGACATATATAATCGCTATGACTATGTTGGTTCCTTGTTTAAAAATAAATACACCTGCATCAGAATGTATTCGTATGAAGCCCATTTTTTCCATTGATTCGTCTAATGATTTCCACCAAGCTAATGAAGCTTGTTTTAATCCATAAAGTGCATGATGTAGTCGATATACCATGCTTTTCTTATCTTTATTGATAAAACCAGGTGGTTGTTTCATATATATTTCTTCGTCCAGTTTTCCATATAGGAAAGCAGCAGTCACATCTAGAAATGATATATATAAATTTTCTAGTGCTGCAAGTGCAAGTATAAGACGACATGTCTCATATCTTACTACTGGTGAAAAAATTTCATCGTAATCAATGCCATCTATTTGGGAAAAACCCTGGGCAACTAGACAAGCTTTTTTATGTCCATCGTCTTTTTGGACATAAACCCATCTACAACCTATAGCCTTTCGACCTTCAGGGAGATGTTGTAGATTTATTATAACGCCTCTTTTAATGAGCATATCCCATTCTTTTTGTTCAGCGTTAATCCAATCTTGTTGTTCACTGACTGGTAAGCGAAATATTTCATGATGATGTTCAGGTACAGCTGTATTAGCTGTTTCATTGATAGGAATTGCACACGATAATAATTTATTAATCGTGAAACGATTTAATCTCGTTCTTCTATCAATTTTTTCGATTTCGACTGGATCTAAATCTCCATAGACGTTATCTGGTCGATTTACTGATCGTCTGGTTCTAGTTGGTCTAGGAGATGATGGTCTTGAAGGAGCAAATAAATCTTCCTCAACTTCATTTTGATCGTCTGAATCATCGCTTTCAGAATCATCTGAATCATCACTTTTAGAATCATCTTTTGAACTATCAGATCCCTTTCCTTTGGGAGATATACTAGATTCATCAGATGAGTTATTATCACTCTCTGATTTTGATGAATCTTCTTCTTCATCTGATGTATAATGTTCTTTAGACGTTTCATGAGGTATTTCTGGCATGAGATCCTCAAACTCTTCCTCTGGATTAAGGAATGTGGGAATTTGATCAGAATTTCGACATTTTGGAAATTTTGTTTCATCAAAAACTGCTGTGGTTCCCATAAAAATGGTGTTGTTTTCAGGGTTCATAAATTTATACCCTTTCATTCCATTTTTATATCCCAGAAAGATCATCATCTTAGATCTGGCTTCAAGCTTATTTTGTCTGCGTTCAGCAGGAATATATACATAAGCTTGGCATCCAAACACTCACAAATCCAATACATTCGGTTTCTTCCTTTCAATAAGAAAATATGGTGTCTGCCATTTATTGCAAGCTATGGGAGTCCTATTGTATAGGTATACTGCGTGTTCAAGCGCAAATTCCCACCATGATTGTGGTAAGCAGGCGTCGAATCTAAGGGATTGTGACTTTTCCCAAATAGTTCAATTCATCCTTTCAGCTCTGCCATTTTGTTGTGATGTATATGGTAACGATTTTTGGATTTCAATTCCAAGATCTTTGAGGTATTTTTCACTTTTAGTGAATTCGCTTCCTCCATCAAATCGCCATTTCTTAGGCAATTTTTGATATTTATTCCTTATTAAGGCAACAAATTGTTTCAGTGAAGATTCCGTATTGGATTTCTTCTTTAGTAAACCAATCCATAAATGTCCAGAAAAATCATTGATAAATGTCACAAAATATTTATATTTGTGATATGATATCATTGAGATTTCTTTAAGATCTGAATGTATTAAGTCAAAAGGAGACGAAGCTCTACTTTGTGACTCTGGAAAGGATTTACTGCGCATTTTTCCTTTAGCGCATCCTGAACAAGTTTGTTTCCGTTTAGGAACAGGAATATTAGGGAATCCTTCTAAATGAATTTTTCCTTTACGGATAACTTCATCTTGAGGATGTCCCAATCTTTTCGAGGTCTTTGGTTTTTGGATTCATCAGAACCCTGATGCTGATTTTCGTCATCCTTCTTCTGATTATTCCATGACACATCCTTTTCTTTTCTTTTTACACCGCTGATTTTGTTCGCCTTTTCTCTTGAGTTGTACTGCTGTTTCATCGCATATCCTCTGCGATATTCCCTAATGATGGAATTGGAGATTGTTTTGAATGTAAATTTTTTGGTTCCATATAACTGGAACATTACTGTAGAAACAGCAGTCCACTCTTCCGGAAGAGCAGCTGCAAGTATAAGGGCTTGCATAAAATCAGGAATGTCGACTTTGTCTTCCCTGAGCTGCGAAAAATACGAGCCTAGTCTTTCAATCTCAGGAATGGGATCCTTTCCTGAAAGTTGAAATTTAACCGCTTTTTGAAATCGTTCAAAAATGAGTGCTGGAGTCGTCTTTTTGTAGCAATTCTCTAGCGTTGTCCACGCTTTGAGAAGTTCATCTTCTGCAGCTATATGTTGCCTAATCAAATCTGATACTTTGAGATGTAAAGCACCAAGACCAGAGTCGTTAAGTTTTTGCCATTCTTGAAGATCTTTTTTATACTCGGTGGCGGCAGCAGCAGTAAGTGTAGCGGTGGCAGCGTCGGCAGGAGGAGATGGTTTTGGAAATGATTGATTGATGATCGCCCAAGATCCAATATGGAGAAGATAGGATTTCATCCTTTCTGCCCAAACACGATAGTCAATACCAGAAAAAATATTGATGGAGTCAATCCCAGTGGAAGTTTTGGAGGACGACATTTTGTATGATATCTTTATCTATGAAACATGTTTTATTAGCATCTTGTTTCATAAAAAATAATTTTTGAAAAATGTGAAAATTTTTCATCATTGTTGATCATGTCCTTGAGACATGTTTTGTCATTGTTGACAACAATGACGGGCTTATCGGGGCCCATAACCTGTTGAGCAGCAATCATATGTCTGTCAGACATAGTTTGTCTCAGTGGTTGGAATGATGAGCTCATATGTCCGTTAGACATAGAGTCATACGTTCGTGATGACAAGAGTATTGTATCACTGTCATAGACAGTGACCAGACACCTCTCCAGGTGTTTTGAGTATTGTATCACTGTCTGAGACAGTGACCAGAGACCTCTCCAGGTCTTGCACTCATAGAGTGGAGATACTCACATGCTGGAAAGCAAGAAAGAGCAACTGAACATATATTCTTTATCTACAGGTCTTATATACACTTTTAGTGTATGTACATATTTGTGTATAGAACTGTAATTAAATATACGTAAATAAAAGAAAATATAAATGAAAATACCCTCTAAGGGTCAAACCGGTGATAGCCGTGTTGAAGGCTATGCTTAGGGGTATTTAGGGTGAAGGTCATTCAACAGGCTCCTCACCAACTGTTGAAAACCAGCTCACAACAGCACATGGATACATCATCCAGTTGTGCTTGAGTCTGAGAAATGCTAAGACTTGGGCTACAAACATCCCTCGAAACCCAGGAGCATTTGCATCTTGTTTGACAAATACACAGTCTCTTTATTCGGGTCCGTTCCGCCATGATGTGACTGAGCGGATTCATTCACGGAATAGTCCGCTGATGCCAGAGACATCACTAGGAGCATGATATGTTGCGACAGCAGATTGGTATACAAATACCTTGCCAATGTACCGAGGACACTGGCTTAGAGGTATATTGTTCACTGGTACATTGAGTTCTGGGTTTTCTTGCGAATAAAGGAAATGAGATATAAGTGCTGGAAGGGAATGGATTCCTAGGTGATACGTGACTCCCAGAACCTTGCGCGAAATCTTCAGTACTGTGATAGCATACTAAATAATCTCAACAAAAAAGAGAAAAAAAGAGATGTACTTGCTTTCCGAGCTAGCTCTACTTCTCCCATGACATCTTTGTCGTCTACGGCTCCTCCATCGTCATCCTCATCACCATCTTCCCCTCTTTTTTGTTGGTTGGGTTGAGGCACACCATAAAGCATTCCATGTGCTCAAAAATCGACTGCGCATGCATCCAGTTGATCAAGTCATTGGTTTGTGACCAGCATTTGACTGAGAGCATTGAAATGACTTGATTGTTGTCATGGTTTTCTGACAGCAGTTATATGCCGAGACTCTGTAATTGATGAGCATAGCCCATTGGGAGCGCCGAATCATCATATTGAATCACAGTAATGCTTGAGAGAATGTTGGCAAGGGAGGTTGAATCCATCACCTCGTACTCCTTCCGTCCGAAAGATTTCATGTTCCAAGTGGAATTGAGCAAGCAGTTGATCAAGTTTGATGAGGTCTTCTGTTGTGATTACCGACCTTCTGACAATATAACAAAACTCTGTAAACATGGCTATTGCTCTGACCATCTGTGGTGGGACATGACCAATGATTGCTGGTGGAAAGACTTTCATAAGAGCCTTTGAATCATTCCCCATCCACTGTTTGAATCCTCGTCCTTCGGGAAAGCGATGCAAGCCAGGGAATAGTGGGACTACTGATATGCTTTTTGCATTGTCAGAGCCTGAGATTGAAGCACATATATTATGAAACTCACCATCTATCGATATTGGCTAGAATTTTCTTTGCCTCCTGAGGTGTATTTACCAACTTGATGTACAGCTCTACCCACATCACCAGGTGGTCTTTGAAGGTTCCCTTAATCATTTGATGTAGGAGATCTGGCGAAAGGAGCTCATGAATATCAGCATGAGGGAATTCGTGTGTGAAAGGCTTATGGTTACATCAGAATTGTAAAAGTACACCAGGAATTGACCGGGACATACCATAATATTGGAAACAATCCCATAATCAAACCATAAAACTTTCTCATCCAAAGCGTCCATGAGCGCTTCAGTGTGTTCTTGAGAACGCCGACCTCCAACTTTTCCGTCAAGATCATTGTTGAACGCAGTACATCTTACATCAGATGTTAGTGAGTCTAGTGTTATGAAACTTATAAATGCTTACTTAGGGCACCAATCTTGCACTATGCAGGATAGCAGGACCTGTTCTGGGTAGTCTGCAATATATGGGCCCAAACTGTATATTGTCCACTGGTAGTACCCATCTGCGTAACGCAGCAATACCGGTTTGCTCATTCCCTCCTTCAACGTCTCCAGGATGCGGCTCAATGATGCATGGAAAATGGTTCTCCAGAACTCTCAAAATTCTTTTGAGTCATCATGTTCACGATCCGCTTCATTTCATCATTAGACGATCATTCACATGATGAAAAAAGCTTACTTACTTTTTGGAATGGCTAAGAATCCAATCACAGAAACACCATTTCAATGTCCTCACTGTACAGTATTGTATATTAAACCATTTGACATGTAGAGTGGATAATACTCATTTTGCCCAGTTGCAACAGATACAGTCGTCTTGTCACTACCCAGAAAGATAGGACAAAAGACGGCGCCATGATTTTGCTCATCTTGAGCTAGAATATCCTGTATAAGAGTCAGATTATGGGATTTTAGATTGAATGACGACAAACCGGTTGCTCCCATGCCCATTCTCCTGACATAAAATCTTGATAGCGGCGTTGCTTAGTTTTAGTGTCAAAAGCCTTCTTTGCAGCAAAGTCCATCTTGTTTGCAAAGTCGCGATTTGATAGCTGAACTTTGAGTACTTCTTGTGGATCACGAAACCAAACTTCAAAGGCTTTTGACTTCCATGGGACGTCATTGATGTTTTTGCCTTCTGTAGGTTGATAAGACAGTGTGAAGGAGCGCCAGGGTACTTGGCCCAAGTTCGCAGCATCAATCGTCTTATAGAGGTTGCGTGAGTTTGAAAATGGGGGGTCTTGATTGGGTGGGACAAGGCAAGCGATGTACTCCATGAGATCGTCTATATTGCCAGCTGACATCTGAGCGCGCCTGTAGAGCAAATCAGCAAGGAGAAATGACTCCTGTGAGCTGAATGGGGAGTAATTGGAGGGCAAGCGTTCCTCCCAAGGTGGTGGCGGAGCACCTGGAGGTAGTGGATTACCACATGCATCACAGCAGTGGCCTAGAAAAGATTAGATATCTATGTGGTGACAGGCATGATATACACATACCATTGATAATAGGATGATATTGAATATCCTCAGGAGCATTGCGATTGGTATCACGTTGGGCCATGGATGGATTCCGGCGCTCCTCTGCATCCTGATCGTGATCATTATCCTCTACTTTGCTATTGTTGTCATCTTCATGTAAATTTGAGTTGTTATCATCATTCCAGTTATTGTCCAAGGCATTGTCAACATTCCAATGGGTCCCAGGTCCATGATGTGCTTGTTCTCTGCGGCGCCTAGCTCTTAGTTTGGGTGCGTGAATCCTGAGATGGTTTTTCAATCCTGCATTGCTGGTGGTAAGAAACTTGCAGCCCGCAATGTGACAAGGCGTATAGTGGCGTTCAGATGTGCAAGGCATAGCATACAGCAAAGGATGTGACGCGACATGTCTGATGCATAAAAAACACAAGTCAATTTCTTCCTTTTTTAGATACACCTGTTATAAGCCCCAAGGTTTTGATGTCCTTCTCTCACTCAATTATCATGCCGCCCCAAATCCCTCTCATGCCAACTGCTTGCACCATGGCGACTCGAGCATCCAACAAACATGCTCATCCCGGCTTGGTTGACCTGAGTCCCTCTAAACATGAGCGAAATGCAAAGCGAAATGAAAGTACTACCTCTCAGGATGATCCTGCCCTCTGAGCAAAGCAACAAGAGCAACAAACTGAAGCTCTTCAGTGAGTCGCAGACATTGAGGACAGAAGCCACCTTGAAGATGATGCATTTAATTGTCGTCTTCACAATTTGGCTCCTGGAAAAGCAAAGGTGAGTAAGTTTGACTATATGCACCAAAAAAACTCACTTCTCCAACCAGCGTTGCAAAAGAAACAAGCTACTGCCGAATGCGAATTTGTGACAGATAACAAAGGTGAGTTGCTGAGTTTCAGTGTGCATACATATACTGGTAGTTGATGGACTGCTGAATGCGACTTTGTGGCAGATGGTGATGGTGAGTTGCTGTATTCCAGCACACATACATATACTCATAGTCAATGGACAGCGGCTCCTATGCCCATGAAAATGAAAATTGCCCCAAATGTGGGTAGAAGGACAGGAAAGTTGACTCACGACAAACACAATAATAATTCCGACAATTCTGACAACTCTGAGGATTCTGACGAGTCCAGTTCTAGCTCCAGTGACGATACCAGCAACAACGATGACAACGAGAGAAAGGCTGAGAGAAAGATAAAGAAAGCAAAGAAGAAGGCAAAGAAGGCTGAGAAAAAGGCAAAGAAGGCTGAGAAGAAGGCAAAGAAGAAGGCAAAGAAGGCTGAAAAACTTGGGTGCAAAGACATCACGGCGATGCGGGACACTCAAGATGCAGGACTCGGCAACAAGCGAAAGGAGTTTGATGAGGGGTCCCAGAATGGAAGGTAGGTGATCCGAGTCGCGCAGCGAGTCTACAACTGCCAGGTCATCCTTCAGATCATCCAAACAAGCAAAGGCAAACAATGTTGACCACGGCCTTGATCCTGAGTGGGAAAATGTAATCAAGAATCGTGCAGACCGTTCTATTGTGAACAAGCTCATGGCCGATGTGAGCTTAATGACATCAGGCAATCCGGATTCGATGGTACAATATGGAGGGCCCATCCCCAAAGGTCAAACGGATGATGTCGAGGCCAACGCAATCAAAGTGGACCCTACCCCTCGTATTGCCACGAAGGCAAAGAAAGGCTACGTTGAGTTTAAAATCTTTGCTTTAGTTTTCGCAACAATCAGATTGTAGGCCAACATGAAAGTCAAAGAGAATCCAACTATACCATGAAAGCTCAAAGACATGCGCGATGGTGATGATAAATGGAAGCTCAAGCACCTCAGCAATGACACAAACGTTCAGGCCTTGTTTACGGAAAAGGTCGCTCCTCTCGCCGGCAAGAAAGCAGCCGCGCTTGACCCTTGGAGCAATTTAAATGTTGACAAAGTTCAAGCTATTGTAGACCATGTTTATGGAGCTGGTAGATTTGAGGTTAAGGAAGACGGACCATGGCTAGGGCTGGTACGTATTGTGTTTGAGTAAGAGATAAATACATATTTAACTCTTGATTCAGGTCACTGCTCATTTGCAAGGCTGGCGAAACAATATTGGAAGCAAAGCATTAGAAACTGTCGATAAATTATTGGTTAAGGGAAATACAGTGAAGTTGGAGAATGCTCTTCAAGAACTCCACAAGGAATACAGCCGGGAAGCGACCTCTATACCTACACCTATCAATGGTCTAACTGGACTGGTGGCATCAACAGCAAGGCAAGCCTAATGTTAACTGGGATATCTCGACTAACATTCAGCACAGGGTTTTGGCGAAAACCCCCCTTGTACTCAGCACCTTTGCGAATGGCCATTTGACGCAGGTGGGGAGGGTATGACGATGACTATGAAGAGGAGAAGCCTGTCAGCAGTCTAATCCTTGCAATGCAAGCAGTATGTTACCTTGACTATTCAATCATAAAACTAATTATATTAGGTTGGCTGAGCGCTTGAACAATGGAAAACCAGTGAGCTAGTGGAGGAGAAGATGCCAAAATTTTCTGCGGATAACTACGGTGACATTACTGTCAAGGCAAAGAAGGACGGAACGACAAATAACAAGAAAGCAACGCGCATTCGACACGCAACCCTCTTTGCCCATACATTGCGCGTGCTGAATGACAATCAATGGAACAATATCATCATCAAGGCTTGCTCATACTTTTTCAAGACCAACAAAGTCAGCAAATCTTGAGTCTGTGCCGTGAGCACCTCAACCCTTGTTGAAGAAGAAGAAGAAGAAGAAGATCCGGACATGGACTTCATTATGGACCTAGCATGAATACAGTATTGTTGGATTTATTGATTTGACATTCATATTCTGATATCAGTCTAGTTATTTGCTTCAATGTCCCTTGCATGAATTTGACCATCGCTATTGCTTGCCTGCAAGAAGCTGAACCACACTGTTTACTACTGCTCGCTCTCTTCCAACACTCTGACATACTCTACATGCTCGTTTTCAAACGCTTTCACATTTACTACCACTCGCTCTCTTCCAACGCTCTGACATACTCTACACACTCGTTTTCAAACGCTTTCATGTGGATTATTACACACTTGCTCCCCGCGCACTCTGCACTAGTTTTCAGTTGTTATCATTCTCTCAGTACAAATAGTAATAAACAATAAATTTTTGTGGCGCATTTGGTTGTATGTGAATGCTTAAGAAAGAGAAAAAAAAGCCTCTCAGAGTGGTCCAAGTACTTTCAGAGCCATTAAAAAGACTCTGAGAGCGATGTACCTTGCCTAAAAAAGTGGTAAGGTGCTTTGACTGCTTTGGCTACTCCGGCAGCTCGGGAAAGCGCCCAGAGCACCCAGAGTGGAATGTGCTGAAAACCTGATGCACTTCATCAACAAAACATCATGTGGCTTGCAATCTGGTACTAGCTGTTGCAATGCGCTGCCAGCCTCGCAATGGCTACTAATCTATGTTAACTCTGGGGTGTTTGCAACGGAGTGTGACCTTTCCATGCCTCATAGCACCTTGCAACCCATTGCAATGGCTCCAAGCCATGGAACAGCTTCCAATGTTCTCTAGGGTTGCTATCCATTCTTTCCAATGCACAATATTCAAAAATTGCACAATAATAAAAAATTAACCCATATGCTAATACACTTTTTTTCCTACAATTAACGTAACATACAATTGAAATAATGATATCGAGCACGACAAATACATCTACCTAGAGAAAACTGTTAGTACTTTTGCAACCATGACAATGTGGCATGCACCTATTCACCCTCTCTGCATATGTTGATGTTTGGATGAGTTCTCAGAGGTCCCACTTGCTGGCTGTTTGCGCTTGGATCTAGGACGTGGTCCCCATTGACTGTTGCCGTCGTTGGTTGACTCCAAGTGACCATCGTGCTGACGATCCACCTCGCCAACATCGGGTCCTGTATTCCGGCTCATTCCAGCAGTCCAACTCATTCTCCAGTGGACTCCCACCAATGGCCATGTCTCCCTCATCTTTGGGGTCAGCATTGGGGTTGTCTCCAGCACCATCATCATTGTCGGGGTTGGTGCCAGCATTGACTCCAGTGCTGTTGGGATGCACCATTTTTGTGTCGTTCACCATTTTCACGTGCTAGGCGGTGAAGGCAATGCCGTTCTCGAATGAGTTGAATCTCATTCAAGACCCCTCCCATGTTTGGTTCGTTTTCGCGCTTGCTGTCCTGGTCCGGTCACATTGTGGTGTGGGGCTGCCAAATATGACATTGCTAATATTCTGTTATGTGACAGACGCATTAGAAAATTGAGAGTGAACACACATGGGATCTCCTTTCAAAAACTTCCAAATGGCAACTCTTACAAATGAAAAGAGGGCCAGTAGTTGGGGTGCATCATGGAGAAATTCGTGTAAGATGTCTTCAAACCCAGGTATCAGTGCTATAACATGGTCGACACTGTGGGAATTAAAGCATGTGAAAAAAAGGTCCTTGAAGAGGTGAACAAAAAGTGGAGAAGGTTTCCTTTTTAATGTAGTCAGTGCTTTATTAGCACCTTCTTGAGATCATGGAAATCAAGTACTGAGTAGGTGAAATTCAATTTCCGATCAGTTGCAATTCAACTCCCTGGAGCTTGAAACATGGAAGTTGAACGTCTCATTTTCACATGAATTTCAGACACCATGGGGTGTGAAATGAAACATCCAATGGTGTGAATTTCAAGTCAATATGGTTATGAAGTTCAGACACAAGGCATTTGATATGCAGTCATGTAAAGAGTTGATTTTCAAGGCAAGGATCTCAATTCACAATTAGAATCATTAGTATTAATGTAGGTGGTATTACTACTTTCTGGTTGACAATAAACAGGCCAAGTAGAATGTAAATCATGCTTGTCAATGATAACACTTGCACTCATCATTGCGACAGCTTGCTTGCGTTTTTGAAAAAAGCCCCTACCCATTGACAATGAGTTGAACATGAAAAGGCATGGGAACTAAGATAATATGTTTTACCTTTTGTGCAAACAGTAGCAACAAGCTCATAGTGGATGCCAGCTGAAAGATGGGATGAGTCATTGTTCACCCAACAATGACACTGGAATGCACCTCATGCCTCCAGCTGTAAACTGGGTGGAATGGCTTCAGGTATCCAAATTGAGAAAGGGAAATCTTGCTGAGACAGATTTCACAGAAACACGAGTCAGTCAGTTCTGTCCCCCTGATGCTGAGAGAGACAGGACAACTTACCACATGCAATAACTCATACTCAGCACCTTCTGATGCCCACAACGTCAGGGATCCAGGACCCACAATGTCATAGAATGTATTCGCAAACTCATTGTTGTTGCAGTCACAAATACTATGGAACTCCCCGAAAGAGTGATGACGGGACGTGTACGGAGCTGTTTGGGTAGGTTTAGCTTTTTTTGCGACGTTGAGAGAGAATTGAGTGGGTCAGGCATGATTCAAATCAACTTCCAGCCATACAACACGCAGCAGCTGGAACAAATTGTCAGGCCGCAATTGGCTAGCGCCAAGGAGGGGATTAGGAAAAGCGAATGAGAAGGATGTTATCGCTCCAGATGGCATCAAGTTTGCCGCTATGAAAGTCAGCAGTATCACAGGAGACACTAGACACATGTTGGATATATGCAGTGTTGGATTCCGAGGTGTAGATCTTGTGACCCGGATTGAAGGAATTGTCCAGCAGTGGACGATGAGTGTCGGGCCCATTCCGAGATGATGAGTTCAACTCATATTGCCAGCTATTTGTGTAAATAGACACAAACAATCTAACTACCATATATGTATGTTAGTCATGCTATTAATGTCTGAATATTAAATATGAAATATTCCAACACTCCCCCTCAGACCAAGAAGCATGTGAAATAAAAGAGTGGAAATGGAGTATTACTTACTCCCCCCTCAATGAATGACTTCTTGATTGAATGTCGGGTAAGGAATGAATGGAAAATGCATCGTCGCACATTTGTTGAGCATTGAATTGTTTCCAGACAATTCTTAATGTGCGCGTTGTGCAGCGCTAGTGATGGGCTAGTGATTGCGTTCATGCGTGTGGGTTATAGCGTTGGCGTGCATGGCGTGGCGCGTTGGTGAATGCATTGGTATGCCGGTGCTGTCCATTGGTGCTGTTGGTGCATTGGCACGTCGGTTATTGCGTCCGTATGCGTGCGCGGCGTGGCGTGTTGGTGAACGCATTGGTATCCTCGGTATGCTTGCCGTTTGTTGGTGCCGTTGGTGTGTTGTCAGTTGTCGCGTCCGTATGCGTGCGTCGGTTAACGCGTCCGTGTGCACGCCTCTGTTAACGTGTCCGTGGTCCTTGCCATTCGTGTATTAGCCTGCATGTTGCTATGCATTGGGGCATGCTGGCCGTTCTGTTTGCTTTGCGTGGGTGCCTCATCTTGAGTGTAGTTTAATGTCGTACTGGACGCTCTGGTTCGACTGTTGATTCTTGATGCGCCGTGTGTCTGTCGTTGCATTTTGGTGATGCGAGCCGTTCCCTGATGTGCCTGCATGCACACGTCGGTTAATGCGTTCATATATGCATTGTTGCACGTGAATTGGTGCCGTCGGGGTGGTGAACGCGGTGGTATGTGCGTAGTTGCGTGCGCTGCCTGCGCTGCGTTCGATTTGCTGTATGGCCGTGTCATGTAGTCGGTTGCACTTACGGTTTCCATACCATTTTGCATCGTTTGTGTCCGTTTTGAGGCGTCGTTGGCTCGGGCTGCATGTGCACATTGTCGGGTGTAGTTTATTAGGGTCTTGCCACGGACCACTCCGTCGTATCATGTTGCCGCTGCATCGTTCAGGTGCAGTTTTATGCCATGCTGGGTGCTCCTGTCGATTGCGTTCCCTTGGCCGCTGCGATTCCAGTTTCAGTTTATTAAGGTCTTGATGGACCTGTGCTGGATCGTGCCTATATCGTTGTGAATGTGGTCGGCTGGACTGTTCTCTCGTTGGTGTTGGTTGGCAGCTGTGTGTCGCCTGTCTCGCCTGCTCCTTCACCTTTCCTCCTCCCGCCTTTTCCTCATCTACCTATCCATCTCCTCATTCTACTGCTTTTTCCCCACCTTCCTGTCCCTCGTCGTCGATGTGTCGCGTGCAGGCATGCTTGCAGCCGTTGGTTGCTGTGGTGCTGTCCTGTGACGTGTGACGTAACGGTCTGTGACCGTATGTTGAGTTTGACAGTTTTGGCTTGGGTTCGTGTAGTTGTGGGTAATAAATGGTGTGGCTTGATGTAGACTGTGCTCAGAGTGGATTTTTAGGGTGTGTAGAGTGCCTGTAAGTGCGCGTGCATGTGTGCGTGCAATGACTTCGGCTATTGCGCATTTTTGTCATGGTGTCACATTGATGACTTTTTTGAGTGCTGCTCGGATCCCCATTGTGTCGATGGCATCGTAATGACATTAATGATACCTTGAATGAGTTTGGACTCGTTCTGTGATGCGTGCCCCCCATTACGGCGTTGTCGACCGTGAGGTATAGCTTTGTTTAACGGGGCTAGTGACCCGTGACGTGGCTGTGGAATAGTTGAACTTCCATTTTTGTCATGTTCCTGTGTCAATCCTGTCAGCAACGTGTTTGCTGCTACCATGTTGGATTCCGAGGTGTAGATCTTGTGACCCGGATTGAAGGAATTGTCCAGCAGTGGACGACAAGTGTCGGGCCCATTCCGAGATGATGAGTTCAACTCATATTGCCAGCTATTTGTGTAAATAGACACAAACAATCTAACTACCATATATGTATGTTAGTCATGCTTGTAATGTCTGAATATTAAACAAGCTTCAGGGGCCCCGCCTTTGGCACGTCCTCATGTTGCTCGAACTGCAACCGTCATCTCGCCCCTTCAGCTTGCCGGGGGGCTGCAATATGCTTTATCCAAGTCCACAATTGTATGTTTTATCCCACTGAACAGTTGTATTCTTATTTAACCTTGCTATCTAGCTTCTTATCATATGCCCTGTATCCCAGTCAGAGTTGCATCCTTAATCCCAGTTTCAGAGTATTGCAACTTGGAAAGATTAGATGCTCACCTTGCAGTTCTTTCCTCATCCAGAAGCAGCAAATGTCAGCATCCAATCTTTCCAAGTCATTATCCTAGTCACAATTTTATGCATTATCCTAGTCAGAATTGAATGCTTTATTACACCTCAGAGTTGTATGCTCTGTCCCTATTTCTTAGTATTGCACATGTGAGTGGGAGAATGTATCTGGTAATGTGTGTTTTGCCATGTGAGTTGTTAGCCATGAATGTGGGTGGTTGGCTGTGGGTGTCAGCTACATGAGTTGACTCATTGACCATGTGTGCTGGTCATGTGGGTTGTTGGCAATGTTTGGCTATGTGTGATTGATATGAGTTGTTGGCCATGTTTGGTTATGCTTGGTTGGCCATGCAGGTGGTTGGGTATGTGAGTTGCCAGCCATGTTTGATCAAGTGTGTTTAGCCCTGTGAGTAATTGGCCATGTTTGGGCATTTCTGTGTGCCCTGTGACATGTGTGTGTGAGTTGTGAGTACCTTGTGACATGGATGTGAGCTCCAAGTTCCCTGTGACAGGAGTGAGAGTTCTGAGTTACCCTGTGGTGGTGTGAGTTCCCTGTGGTGGTGTGTGACAGGTGTGTGACAGGTGTGGGAGTTCCTGTGACTGGCTCAAGTGCCCTGCAAGTTGCCCTGTGACTGGTGCAACTGGTGGTGAGTGGTGTGTGAGATCTGAGTACCCTGTGAGTTGCCCTGTGACTGGTGTGTGAGTTCCAAGTACCCTGTAAGTTGCTCTGTGACTGGTGTGAGTTCCCTGTGACTGGTGTTGGTGCCCTGTGACTGTCTGAGTGCCCAGTGACTGGTGTGAGTACCATGTCACTGGTGTGAGTGTCCTGTGATGCCCTGTGACTGGTGTTGGTGCCCTGTGACTGTCTGAGTGCCCAGTGACTGGTGTGAGTACCATGTGACTCTCAGTAAAAATCAACAGTCACCAATAGTCACACCACAGTCCTCTGTAGTCAGGACCAGTCAAACTCCAGTCAGGACTAGTCATGTACTGGTCAAAGTTGATAAATATATTCAGGTTCAGTGATTGTATGTGAATATGGCCACATGTTTCCATTCTATCATTGTGGTATGACATGTATCCACTTGAGTTATCAATTAGGCAGTGATGTTATGTATAGATTAAAATAGTCAGGCAATAGTCAACAGCAGCTCAATTTAGTCAGCCAACAGTCAACTGTAGTCAAGTATGGTCAACATATGGTCAAGTGTAGTCAAAAGAAAGTCATGCATAGTCAAGTATAGTCAAAAGAAAGTCATGTGAAGTCAAATTATGGTCAAGAAATGGTCAAATTGACTAAGATTGGCAGATGCTCCAGACAGGTGAATAAAAATGTGATGAACTGGGGAGAGTGTCAAGCAATGGCCTGTAGAAATGGTCTTTTGTTGAAGCTGGGGCACAGATTGCTGGACAGTGAGCTGGAATATGCTGAGTTGTGGAGCAAGCACCAAGAGCAGGACAGGGCTTCTCTTCATTTCAGAGTCATGGGTAAGAATATGCTCTCAGCAGCTTCAAAGGACCCTTTCTTACATCAAGTGATGGTCTGGATGCTCCAGAGTCCAGACACTGTAGAAGTGGTCTTCAATTTTGAAGCTGGAGTATGGATTGATTGATCTGTCTAAGTCCAAGCATATCAGTGATCTCTATGGTGTTCATCGCCATTATCTTGAAGTCTTGCTTGTTTGCAAATACTAGTAAAAGTGCATCATGAAGTTCCAGAGCCCAATGATGATGGGTGATCAACATAGTTATTATTGTCTTTATCATCTTCATACCCAGCATGAGTGCTATTACAAGTAATCTGTTTTTTGCAGCTGGATCTAGTCCCATTCACTTGTGCCTTTTTTTGCTGCTCCTGTCTAGTCCTCAACCTGGTTCAATGCATGTTTGAATCATTGTCCACCATGATGAAGCTACCAAGTGATTCAACCTCATTTTGATGGTGACCAACATTTTGTGTTCTTCCTTGTCATTGTCGTCTTCAACAGGATGCAATTTTAAAGAGTTAGTTGCTTCAACATCATCATCAAAGAGTTGGTCTGCTCCACTCCATCTGTGATGATTCTGGAACAACAGTTCTAGTTGTCAGTTGCACCAATGCTGCAGATCAACAGAATGGGGAACAAAAAGTGGATCAGAAACATTTATTATCTTGCATGTACACTCCTATTTCTGCATTCAAATGCATACACAAATTTATGTACTCCTTACACCAGCAAACCTTCTACTGCTCATTATTCACTTCTTCCAAGTTAGTGCCATCCAAGCCAGAGCCAATTCCCTTTTCTTCCTCAGACATCCAAGCCAGGCTTGGGTGCTTTCTGAGTGGATAAACAAAGATCTGATTCATATTGATGCAAAAAATCATTGATTCTTTTTTGGTATGTTTCTAATTCATCCTCAGATCTTTCTTTTATTGTCATTGCAAACTCCACAATTTTGACAAGACAGGAAAAGTTGTGTAGTACTTCATGATCAAATTCCAATTCAATCCCAATTGGAAGAATAAACCAATATAGCAGTGCCATCCATTCAAATGCCTTATATTGGCTTTGCCTCTTAAGATTGGGATCTCACACAGGGCCACAGAATGATGGAGGCAATGTCTTCATGCCTTCTACCACTTGGCACCCAAATGCTTCAGCCTTTTCTTTTGAGATATGAACTGGATCACTTGCTTTGCTGAGAATTGTCCATGTATCCCATATTATTCTCAAAGAATATATGAAAGGGATCTAAAGGAAAAAATGATGGGTGAATAAATGCAGGAGATGCAGCTGTAAGTGGCATGCGGGAAATGCCAGACATCCTAATAATTTCATTATATTGGGCCTTGCTTGTGGCAGAACTGAGCTTCTCTATTATCTCCCAGTATTTATCCTCAGTTCTGATTGGTAGTTTATCCAGATCATAACAAGGAGGGCATGTTGGATTGTAATTCTCATTGTCAGGTGGGGAGACAGGATAATGGAGATGCTTTGCTCCTTTTTTCTTACTTGAACGAGCTGCTGAAACCATACTAAATCTATCACCATGGACAGCTGTATGCCCTGCCATTCCATTTAGTTTTGCTGATCCTAGCATATCACCAAGCACCATGCATATGTAAGCATGATGGACAAAGTATGAAGATTCAACAGCATCCCACATCCAAATGCCCTCACTGGCCTTTGCCATGTCCACAAACAGAGGATGTAAGAATGACTCCAGATCACCTGGGCTATTTGGTCCTGGTACTATAAATGGCACCAAGGTGTTGTTAGTCTTGTACCATATCTCTGCTGGGAGGTTCAATAGAATCAATAGAACTATCCAAGTATTTGATAGTTTCTTCTTAGCCAATTGGGCACCATCAGTTGATCAAGCCAGTGCTATGTCTCTCCCATCCCCAAAAAGCTTCACATTGCTATAAAGGTGCTCCTTACAGCTGAATCTCCAAAATCAGAGTATTTCTTTGAGTCTGTATTCATTGAATTTATGCCCTGATGAAGGACACTTATCACCTTCTGCAGCAACTTGTCCCTGTGCCATAAGAGTGTTGATGATTGCACATTGGCATACATTGTCTTAATCACATCAAAGCATGATAAATAAACCATTTGTGCCCTGGGTTTTGATTTTCTCTTGTATCTAGGTTCATTGCATTTGTCCTTATCTTTGACATAAGGGCAATTTGTTAAGTTTGAATGTGCACCTGTATAAGCTATGCAGCTATTAGGACAAATATCAATTTTATAGGGCCTCAATCCACTGAGGTCCATTGCTAACTTTTTAACTGCATGCAATGGTAATATTTCTACTTGTGTTCCATCTTGCAACACTTGTGCATGCAATTTATAGGCCAATTCTGTGCCATTGGATTTTTGCCAGGCAATATAATGTTGAAGGGAAAGCTTCTCATCAATATTTAATTCCCTTGGGGGGTTTAATCCTAGAGGTGCCTCCTCAGGACATGTATATTCCCCCTTCAACTCTTGTTGCAGTACATCCCTTTGCCTTGGGTATGTATGGCTCAATGTATAATGTCCATCTTCCTCTTCCTGACTATTCCCCATGAATCTCATCCTCCAAGTCCATGCCAATTGCACAATGTGGACCCTCATCCTCCTGCACTTGAAAACCATCTTCAGGAAGATCCAGGAAATCATTTACATCTTTCTGAGATTCTGCTTCTGCAAGCTCATCCCACTCATCATCACTATGCAAGTTTGCCTGAAATAAATCATCATCTTCATCTCCATTGATATAAAATGAAGCCATCTCATCTCTATCCTGGAATTGATGAAAGTCTAGAAAGTTTCAGCACATTGCTATTGCAGTAGTAAAGTAAAATACCCATTTCAATATCAGGTATTTCTACATAGTTTATTGTATAAGTTTAGTATATCATATGTAACAATGTTGCTCATGCATACCAGTGAATTCATGTATAACTGTGTCCTGAAATAAAGAAGGTTCTGAATAATCTTAGTACATTTCTTTGACAAGAATGTGGAGAAATACCCATTTCAGTATCTAGATCATTGGCCATTTCTAGATATTTTTATATGTATATCCCTGAATCCTGATGCATGTATCTTGTCAACACATACCATTGAATTCAATATCACTGCCTTGATTCATCTCCAGATCACCCATTTCTATTCAATTTATTGCATATGTCCCTGTTGCATGTTTTTATAACTTATCACATACCATTGAATTCAATATTATTGCTACTGCCTTGAGTCTGCTGTCTTTTGGCCTTCCCTAGCCATTCAGCTTAGTTAAAAGAAAATGAGAAAA
The DNA here is from genome assembly GCA_020011035.1 of Amanita subjunquillea. Taxonomy (NCBI): domain Eukaryota; kingdom Fungi; phylum Basidiomycota; class Agaricomycetes; order Agaricales; family Amanitaceae; genus Amanita; species Amanita subjunquillea. The sequence goes on along the minus strand of JAEBUT010000010.1, from coordinate 177,096 downwards.
TCTATGGTCCTCACTCTCAGTGGTAATTGTATTTTTTGTGATGCATGATTGCAACATATGCCTGACTTCTGGTGTAAGGTCTAGATGGTGTAATTTTATAGTATCTTGTCTAGTATGTAAGGTTATTGTGTTCAAGGTATGTATTTTCTTTGATTTGCAATTTGAGCAATGGCACAGGACTTTCTGAGACATAAAGGGATGATGGTTGTGTGATAAGAGATGAGGCTTTAATTAACTCTGTGTGGCAGAGACCTCAGATCGCAGTTGTATAAGATTACAGACTCAGTTGGGCAACAATTGACTGAATTGATATAGATAGATAAGTAACTAGCAAACAAGATAGGAATAAAGACAGCTCACCTCAGTTGGGCAACAATTGACTGAGGGGCGTGTAGAAATACCAAGCTCAGTCGTAGCACAAACGACTATATTGCATACTAGATACCTGTAGAAATACCAAGCTACAAGTATAATGTCAGAAAAGGCAAAACATATCAAAAAACATGAGAACGCACCTCAGTCGTGGCACAAACGACTGAGGGCAGTGAAGCGGCGTACAAAGGGTCTATATACATGCGCTCGGCGCATGTGATATCAACGGTAGAACATAAAGGCGAAGGCAATGTCTGATAGCGTCGAAACTTCGGCGTGACGGTGTGACATACTATAAATGGAAGGTGAGCCAAAACGGGCAGTAACGTCGAAATCAGGCTTTCTCAGCCTCGTATTCCAACAGGGCGTCACTATGATATTCTAGAATATATAAGTAAAGTAGGCACAGCCTAGATAGGTAGAATAGTAGAAGCTATCGTCGAAACAGTGTTTCGACGCAGCTTAGACGGCGTGGCAAGAATAGAAACATACTATAAATAGATTGATGCACATCAATTGTGCGCATCACTACGTGTTCAAGTTCAAATCCAGTTGTGGAGAGTTTGTCATCAAAGACACCAAGTCGTCAATATCTTGCAGCTCGGGGTCGATTAGAGTCGAGGTCGGCCGAGAATGGCAGGCCGGCGCTAATGCTTTCAAGTGCGTTTCACGCCTCGTTGTTCCAGCCGTGGGGTACTGATCAAAGCCATTCAGCACTGCAGCGCTGAAGAACCTCAAGAACCTAAAGGTGCAGCCAGGTTGTTCCTCGCAGCGAACTTAGTTTAATCACACTAGCCCTATCGCCATAATGACTGTAAAAGCCATCGGCATTGATCTTGGCACCACATATTCGTGCGTACTAGTTATCTTTCCGATTAGAAGTACTCACGTCTCATGCCCAGATGTGGCGTGTGGACGCGTGACGGCAACATTGCAATCAGTGGTTTAAACGTCGGTATGGGCATCGGTATGAATGCTGTTGCTGTCGGTGGTGGTGGCAATGGGACCGGGTTCTCGATGATGATGTAGAAACGACAAGCAAGCGTGATGTCGTCACCCTATTGCTTTGGACCCTTACCTCGTCTCCGTCTCTCCAAATCGTCTCTGGCTCGTCGGCTGACTGGCGGCAATTATGCTTGCTCTCCTCCTGCTCTATCTATTACTGGTTTGACACACGTCATTCTTCTTGGTCATCTTTGACCCCACACTCTCTGTGACCTCGAATTTCCGTTATATCCTAACTATTCCCGTGCTCTTCCATAGAGTAACCCCCGCCTCTTGTGCTCCATCAAGAAAACTGGGCGTGACAGCGGGCATCGAGAACATATCAGACCGTTCAATCCGTAGTGTCTGGCAAAATGATCGTGTTGAAATTATCGCCACGATAGGGCAATCGCACAACTCCATCTTATGTTGCATTTAGCGACACGGAACGTCTGATGGTGCCGCCGCTTAAAAAACAAGGTTGCCATGAAACCCACACAACAAGTGATTATTAGACTATCTAGCCAATCTGGTCTGCGCTCTTAACATACGTGAACAGTGTCTTCGACGCTAAGCGCCTATCGGTCGTAAATTCGAGATGCTGAAGCATTTCCCCCTTCAAAGTAGTGAACAAAACTGGAAGCCGTACCTTGAAGTGGGATACCAAAGGCGGAGAACAAACAATTTGTAGGTCCCAAACATTCGAAAACTGTGAAGGATTTCACATTCGCGTTAGGTCAACCCGAAGAAATTTCTTCACATGGTTCTGACGAAAATGAGGGAAATTGCGGAGTCGTATCTGTTTACCAGTTTCTTCCTCGTCTCACTCCTGTTTCATATAAACGTTTTGGTATCCATCATTTCTCCTTATACTGCGCATCGAATCGCCCTGGACGCTATCTCCTTTCATAAACTAACCTTCACATTGCCTTCTTTAGGTAGTTAGCCGTTTCATTCCTCGTAGGTTTCCTTTGTTCTCCCCAACGTATATAAACCTCATGTGCAGTAGAGTAAAACTCTAGTCGCAACCTTAGACAAGTTTTGCTCTCACAACGATCGACTTCAACACTCTCTTTTCTCATCGTTCTCTAAAGACCTTTGTCATTGCTTGACTTAGCGTCTAGACCCTTGTCCAGTGGCTGGGAGCGGACCCAGACTCTGCTTGTCACTGTTGACTTAGAACAAACCACGATGAGGGCATCGTCCGTAACAGATTTGTCCTTTGAAACTTTTGTACGGTTTCGGAGAGTATCGTCCTCTAGTGGAGCAATATTTTTTAGTGTATCGGATGTTTTGTTTGAGAATTTGACGGTTGCGATAGCGAGACATGGGGTTTTACAATTGTTGTCTGAGTTTATATGTTTTTAACACGTCCGCAGCATTGCTTAGATTGCGCTCGGGTTCCCAGGAGTTGTCATTCGGGCCGTATCCCTTCCATTTAACCAGATATTGATATCCTGCTCCGCGTTTTTGATGTGTGAGAATTGCTTCCACCTCAAACTCTTCTTGTCCGTTTATGAGATCAGGGGGCGGAGTAGTATAATTCGGTCCATGTGTTTCAGTTTCTCTATATGGCATAAGGAGTGATGTGTGAAAGACCGATGAATGCGCCATGCTTCGGTAGCTTGAGCTTATATGTTACTGGTCCTAGACTTGTTCGACTATAAAGGGTCCTTCTCGTTTAGGCGCTAGTTTCCTAGACTGATATGGGATGTTGAGGTTTCTGTTTTCGAGCCATACTTTGTCTCCTTGTATAAATTTGACTGCCTTATCCCTGACTTGTCGTGCCACCATCTGTCTTGCTAGTTCATGCGCAGCTAGTGCTTCTTCCCTAGCTTTTCGTAGTAGTTGTAGGCATTCTTCGGCGGCGGGTGTTGTCATTTTTTGTACGGCAGTTGGTAATGCGACGGGGTTTGTTCCATACATGAGTTGGAATGGGGATGCTCTAACTGAGTCATGATGTCGATTATTGTGAGCAAATTCGGCAATTGGGAGTAGTTGTTTCCATCTATGGGGTTCGTTCGCGCAAAATATTCGAAGGTATACTTCTAGTTCTTGATTAACGCGTTCTGTTTCTCCATCAGTCTGTGGATGATAGGCTGTGCTCATTCTGTGATCAATTCCTAGCATCTTTCTGATTTCCTGGAAGACTTTAGCCGAAAATTGTGGTCCTCGATCTGAGATGAGTATATCGGGTAGTCCAAAATGTTTGAATATTTCTGAGATGTAAAGATCGGCTGTTCCTAATGCGTCGATGGTTTTCTTGCAAGGAGTAAGAATTACCCCCTTCGTAAGACCATGGTCCACCGTGACCAGAATTGAATCGTATCCATCAGCGATAGGAAGATCCGTAATGAAGTCTAGTGTTACTTGCTGGAAAGGGCGGGTCGCTCTGGATCTAATAGGCAGAAGAGCCGGAGTGTTTGGATGAGTATTCACTTTCATTTGTTGGCAAGTAGCGCAACCTGTAATCCATTCTTTGACGTGTTTATACATTCCTGGCCACCAGTAATCTCGTTGTAAAAGTTCAAGGGTCTTCATGCGTCCTGGATGTCCAGAGGTGAGCGATTCATGAACTGTCTTGACGATCTGTGTCCTGAGTGTTCCATTATCTGGGATGTATGCTCTATCAATATATCAAATGATTCCATCAACAAACGCCCAGTCTTGGAGTTCGGATTTAATCGGTGGAGCGCGTTGAGTTTCAATTACTTCAATAATTGTTCGTCTGAAGCTGTCGAGTGACGTAGCGTTCTTAATTTCTTGGGCAAGGTCTGTGGTGATGAGATGGATGAATTTGTTGTCTGGTAACATCGTCACATCGTCTTGGGCATCTTCGCCCTTCATATGATCAGGTCGGCGAGAAAGGGCATCTGCTTCGAACATTTTAGTGCCAGGTACATGTTCAATTTTCAAGTCGAATTCTGAGAGCATCATGGACCATCGTGCTTGCCGAGGAGTTAATCGTTGAGGTGACCGATAGAATAAAAGATTCTTATGATCGCAGTGAACCACTATGGAATGTGGTGATCCATGAAGTAAATGTCGCCATGCCTGTAGTCCTTTAATGATTGCTAGTAGTTCTCGATCATAAATCTGATAATTCTGTTCTGTAAGCGTCAAGGCATGCGAAATAAATCCACATGGATGAAGCGTTCTGGTTGTATCTGCTTGTTTAAGCACTGCTCCAGTAGCTTTGTTCGAGGCGTCCATTTGAAGGATAAATGGTCGAGTGGGGTCAGGCATGCGTAAAATGGGCATGGAGGAGAACTTGTTTTTAAGCTCCCCAAACACTGTCTGACAAGTGGTTGTCCAGTCAAAGAGTAAACCTTTCTTTGTTAAATCTGTCAATGGTTTTGCTATGGCAGCAAAGTTGCCAATAAACCTCCGATAAAAGTTTCCAAATCCAAGGAAGGATCTGACTTGTTTAACCGTTGTTGGTGTTGGCCAGTCGCGAATTCCTGCAAGTTTAACAGGATCCATTTGAATGTGTCCAGGTGTAATGATCATGCCAAGAAATTTGACTTCTTGAACACAAAATTTGCATTTCTCGAGTTTCAAGAATAGGTCATTTTCCTGTAGGCGATTCAGAACATGTTCTGTATGCTCCTTCATTTCTTCTTTTGTTTTTGCACAGATTAAGATGTCATCCATATAAATGATGAGCCATCCTTCGTTTATCATATCCTGGAAATACTCGTTCATCATCGTTTGGAACATCGACGGGGAGTTGCAAAGACCAAAGAACATGACTGTTGGTTCGTATAATCCTCGATTGGTTATGAACGCCACTTTCCACTCGTCACCCTTTTTGATTCGGACGTTGTTGTATCCCCAGCACAGATCAAGTTTGGTAAAGTAGTTTGCACCTTCTAGCTTCGTCATTAAATCGGAGACTAAGGGTAATGGGTAGGCGTTCTTAATCGTCCATTCATTCAGGTACTGGTAATCCTGGCAAGGTCGAAGTGCGCCGCTTTCCTTTTTAGAAACGAAGAAAAATGGCGATGCTTGTGGTGATTTAGACGGTTTAATGTATCCTTTGTCGAGTTGTTCCTTAATCCATTCATTGAGGGTTGACTGTTCCTTTAGTGATAACGGGTAGATTTTGTTGATTTTCGGTGTAAATCCTGTTTTGAGTTCAATCGCATGATCCCATGGGCGAGAAAATGGAAAACACTCTGACGCTTTCTTCTCAAAGGTGGCGTGCCAAGGCGTGTATTCGGAGGGTAGCACTATGGGTGCTTCGTCTCTTTTTGCTTGATGTTCAAGTGCCTGTGATGCCGATGTTTTTACCCTGATCCAATATTCGTCTTCTCCCCATTGTTGATTATCTAATGCCATGCGCCAAATAGGTTTGGTGTCTTCTGAATCATCGTCCATTTGGAGGGTTTTCTTTCGCCAATTGATTGTAGGATTATGTTGTTCTAACCATGGTATTCCAAAGATTATCGCTTGATCTCCTAGATTGGTGATCCATAACCAGTTGTTGTATGTCTTCCCTTCGATGGAATAGGTGAGACAAGTGCGATGAGTGATTAATCCATTCTGATTGATTGTTCCGTCAGCGTTCTTGACTCTAATCAGTTGTTTTAAGGGTTCTTTAGGTAGATCTTTTGATATCCGTTCGTCAATGAAGTTTCCTTCTGCCCCACAGTCAATGAGAGCAGATATTTCAGCGGGTTTATGGGTCGTTTGCACAGTAATGGAAATTTGTTTGTTATTATTTGAATTTACAATTACAGAGTTGAGTGCTAACTGTTCAATGGTACTGGAGGCGTCAACCGCTTTCTGGTGTCTCCTTCTTAAAAACCCTCGGATTCGAGCTCCTGGAGGGTTGTTTCGCGTTCTTCCTCTGGAAGATCCTTCAACAGCGCCCTAATGCGTTGGGCAGCTGATTTGTTCGAGGTTGTTTCCTCTATCGCTCTGATTGAGCGATTCTGTGGGGAGGACTTGTAGGATGACGTTTGGGCATTTCCCTTGTTTGGGCAGTCCCTGGATATGTGTCCCTGTGTTCCACATCTGAAACACTTGCCGGTTTTTCGGTATTCCTCTTTTTGGGCATCTGAAAGACGTCCTGTGCTTACAGCATTAATCCCCTTTGATCCAAATGTGGAAGGCTTCGTGTTTCGGTTAAATTTGAAACATCCCTTTGTGTCTCCTGGTCCAGATGATCGGTTCATCAATTTCATGGTCTCCCAAGCATTGTGCAGGCGTTCTGCAGTGTTGTAAGCTGTTTCCATGCTGACGACTGCAGGGTTTTCGATGATCTTTGCTGCTACTGATGTAGGGAGTCCTTTACAGAAGTAGATGTGCTGCGCCATGAACCCTGTGATTCCGGTGGAGTGTATGAGCGATCAGAATTTCTGAATATAGGCAGGGATGTCAATGTCTCCACCCACTTTGACTTTATCTAGATCATTCAGGGTCCTAGCTGCGCTGTCAGATTCTCCCCAGTCGCTCAAGAATCGTCACCTGAAGCTGGGGTAGTTATCCCAAGAAAGTGTATATGCGCTTTCTGCTGATTTTCCTTTGGTTGCTTCTGCTGCTTCCAATTCTCCTCAAAGATTGGCTTTCCAATCGTCTAGTTCTTCCCCTAGGTGAAGGAGAACATATTTGATTCGCTTTTTCGATGTTTCGAAGCGCCCTTCATCTAGATCAAATACGTCATCAAATGTGTTGATGAAATGTTTTGCTTTAGAGCGTTGTCCTTTGAATTCCTTAATGGAGATTCCCTTTATCCCTTTTGGGGATTCTTCTTTGTCGTTTGACATGTCCTTCTGTTTCGGTTCTGGTGTTTCAGATTTCGGGTCCTGTGTTCCGGGTTCGTGTTTCGATTCTGTGCCTTGTTTCGAGCTTTCTCCTTGTTTCGATTCGTCTCCAAAGGGGTCTATTTCGTTCTGCTGTTGTTCTCTGTATTCGTTCCACCTGGTGATTGTTTCTTTGTCGAATGCAAAGAAGGAGTAATCCTTTAGTACTTTGTTAACTCGGAACTCGTGCCACCAAGTAAGTTCTGGTTCAGTGTTTGGAGGTAGGAACAGTTGATTGTCCTTGTCGTTTTCTTTGTTGTACCAGTGAATCCAAACTTCTCCTGGTAGCTCGTCATTGTGATCTCCTTCTTGGTACTCTCCTTTGAAGAGTTCCTCTGGAACCGGTAGGTTCTTTCTCTTTGTTCCTGAAATGTAGCACCAGACCTTGTGTGTCGTAGAAAAGTAGACTTCTCTTCGATTAAGGTAGTACTTCTGTCTGAAGCGAACAGAGTTGTTCGGGGGGTCTGATCTGGGAGTTTCTGGTATCAATGGTGTCTGGCTAGTGACGATGCACTGAGCGGTTCCTGAGTTCCAACTTGTGTTACGGACAATGCCCTCATCGTGGTTCGTTCTAAGTCAACAGTGACAAGCAGAGTCTCGGTCCGCTCCCAGCCACTGGACACAGGTCTAGACACTAAGTCAAGCGATGACGAAGGTCTTAGAGAACGATGAGAGAGAAGAACGTTGAAGTCAATCGTTGTTGAGAGCAAAACTCGTCTAAGTTGGAACTGGAGCTACTCTACAGTACATGGGGTTTATATACGAGCAGGGAACAAAGGTGTTAGGACTAATCCCACACAACCACAGGTCTCACAGAGAGAGAGGGGAGAAAGAGTATATTCGACACAATAGACCAGTAAGCTGGGTAAGAGCAAACTATCTAGAGTCTTAGGACTCCTACCTACGGATACGCCCTCCTTATATACCTTTGGTCCTGGTCTGTGCGCACAGACTACACTGCCTCCAAGGCTGTGTACGCGCAGCAACGTTCCAGACCCCTCCATAGCCAGACTCGCCCGGACCCCTATGCCTAGACCATCGTACAGCCACCCATGGCTTACCTAACCGGTCCTTCCATAACGGATCCCCCCAAGCCCCTATGCGTATTGGTATCCTTCCAAGCGTCTGTAGGCCTCCAGATAAAATATAGAAAAATAGTATAAAATAGGAGAAAACGTCCAGAGTCGTAACATGACCCCCCCCTTAAGGCTTCACGTCCCGGGAAGCCACGCGTGTCGTAAAAATTATTTTGAGTTCCTAACGAACTCATGCCGCACGTCTTCTTCGGCATATATATCGCGCCGGTCGCCTTTCCAACACTGCCAATTTCGTTTGAGCTTTTCGAGGTATTCGCGCTCAAACTTGCCATCCTCCCACCCATACAGCCGCTTGGCTATGGGGATTGCCATGTGATTCTGCCATTTTCGGAAACTCGCGCTTATGTCGCGCACGTTGACCATCCGCCGGGGAGCACTCGGGTTCGCCTTGTGGAATTTCTGTACTTCCTTCCTGGCGTTGCCTAAGTTTTCAGCCGGTTCCCAAGTTGATTCCTCGACAGGGTAGTTTTTCCACTTGACGAGGTATTCCAGACGTCCACCACCGCGTCCGCTGACACGGCTGTCCATTACTTCCTCCACTTCGTACTCATCGTCTTGCGACTCTTCCACCATCTGCGCTTCTTTGCGCGATGCCGCTTTTTCCTTTTGACCAGGAAAAACCGGTTCTTTGTACGGTTTGAGGTGGATTTCGTTGAATACGTTGTAGATCTTCCATGACGCTGGAATCTTCAACTGGTACGCCGATTGCCCGATTTTCTTTACGACCTCCAAGGGTCCCACGAATTTGCCGTCTAGTTTCTTTGTGACGCGCAGGGTAGGAAGATTCGCGGTGCTCAGATAGACTTTATCGCCCGGTTGATACTGGCGTGCAGGAGCCTTTGACTCGTCATATTTCCGCTTCATAGTTTCTGCAGCTTTCTCCAGAGCAGCAGTTGCGTTCGCGTGAATCCCTTCAACCTGTTTTGCTAAGTCCTCTACCGCGACTACTTTAGGAACGTAAGTCGGATTTAACCCCTTGTATGGATGTCGCCCGTAATTCATGAAGAAAGGTGAATATCCTGTCGCCGAATGCACCCGATCGTTATGGCAAAATTGCGCCATGGCTAGCCAATCACTCCAGTTGTTTTGTCGATGGTTAACGAACATTGTGAGGAACTCTTTGACTGTCTGATTTACGTGTTCCGTTTGTCCATCGGTTTGCGGATGATACGCCGTAGAGCGATTTGCCTTAATTCCCAGCATGCCATACAAGTCGTCCATGAATTTTGACACAAACTGCGGTCCTCGGTCGCTAATGATTTTCTTGGGTAAGCCGTGTTCCCTGAATACATTGTCCCGGAATAAGGTGGCAACTCCTTGCGATGTGATTGTAGAGGTGGTGGGTAAGAAATACGATTTTTTTGTGAACCGATCCACAATAACCAGGATCATGTCATTTCCTTTTGACTCCGGGAGCGGTCCAATCAAGTCCATTGAAATGATCTCCCATGGTGCCTCTGGTACCTCGTTAGGATGCAACGGCGCCGCTTGAGTTTGTCTGTCCGGTTTGACTTTCTGACAGGTTTCACATCCAGCAACGTAATTCTGAATATCTTTGCGCATTTGCGGCCACCAAAAATCTCTAGTTACTAGTTCAACCGTTTTATCTATTCCTGGATGTCCCCAGGAGTGGTAAATTGCCAGTAACGATTCGCGCGTATGTATGTTTGTAGGCACATAGATCCGTCCTTTCCATTCCACTAGTCCGTTGGCAACCTTAAAGTCCTCATTATTATTATCCGGCCCTTTCCGTACTTGGGTTTCCCATTGCCGGTTAGGAATCTTCTGGATGTCTTTAATGATGTCTTCGATGGCCCTGTCATCATCGTATACTCTAACAAACAATTCGTCTTTAAGCAAAACGACCCCTTCATTGTCTGGACCTCCCGGGTGATGATCTGTTCACCGAGACAGAATATCGGCTTTAGAATTGGATTTCCCAGAGCGGTGCTTAATCACGAAATTGTATTCTTGTAAATCCGTGACCCATCGCGCTTGACGCCGATTAAGGTTCTGCGGTTTCCGGAAGTATGTCAGGTTCTGGTGATCTGTTAACACTTCCACAATCTCCTTAGTGCCTTTGAGGTAATGTGACCACTCGTAAAAGGCATGCATTACGGCGAGCATTTCCTTATCATAAATCTCGTAGTTCCGTTCTGCGTCGTTTAAGGCTTTTGAAATGAAGGCCACCGGTCGCCAGGATTGATCCTTCCCTTGCTGGGACAAAATTCCGCCGATTGCAAAGTCCAATGCGTCGACTTCAATTCGAAACTGACCCTCATCGTCGGGATTTTGAGTACAACCTCCTCACCACAAGGTCTTTCAGTCCCTGAAAGGCAGTGTCTTGCAATTCAGTCCAGAGCCAGTCGTCTTTTCCTGTCAACTTTGTCAACGGCTTGGCTGTTGACGCAAATCCCTCCACAAAACGCCGGTAAAAGTTTACGAAGCCCAAGAATTGCTGTAACTCCCGTTTGCAGGTAGGCGTCGGCCATTCTGCTATTGCCTGGACCTTGCCCTTTTCCATCCGAATAGAATCCTCGCTAATGACGAGTCCTAGAAAATCGATTTCCGGTCGATCAAACCAACATTTCTCTGGTTTCAATGACAATTTGTGGTTTTCCAATTTAGCTAATATACGATTAACATGTTTGGTATGTTCTTCTTGTGTCGATGAGAACACCAGTATGTCGTCCATATATATAACCACCCATCCTTCTGCAACCTCTTGCCGAAAGATGTCGTTCATCATTGTTTGGAAGGTTGCTGGAGAGTTTGTTAAACCAAAGAACATGACGAGCGGTTCAAAAAGGCCCCTATTAGTCCTAAATGCCGCTTTCCACTCGTCGCCCTGTTTGATGCGAACATTGTTGTAACCCCAACGAATATCCATTTTAGAGAATATCTTGGCTTTAGACAATTTGTCCACCAACTCGCCAATAAGTGGTAGTGGATACCGGTTTTTTATAGTCATTTCATTCAGCCGCCTATAGTCCTGTACTGGTCGTAATTTCCCATCCTTCTTTTTGACGAAGAAGAAGGGGGATGCCATGGGCGATTTACTCGGTTGGATTCGTCCTGACTCCAAGTTTTCCTTCAGGAATTCGTCCAACTGTGCCTGTTCATCCCGGTTCAGTGGATAAATCTTACAATCCACTGGTTTAGATCCCGGTATTAGTTCAATGGCATGGTCCCATGGCCGTCATGGTGGTAGTTCGTCAAAGGTCTCTTTCTCAAAGACCTTTCGGTGTTCCAAGTAGTGTTTAGGCACTACTTCCTCTAATGTGCGCTTTTGCGCGGCCTCGGATTCTTTAGCCGCTATGTTGGTTGCTACCGAGCGTAATCGTAACTCTGGTTCCCCAATATCAATAGCTAACAACTGTTCGCCTTCTTGGAGCTGTTCCATTGGATCCGATTCATCCTCTGGCTCTTCTACTTGTGACGCCATCCAACAGGTTCCTGGGCATTGCGTGAACCGTACTTCCTTTCGTTTCCAGTCGATGGCCGGATTATGGTGCTTCAGCCAATCGTGACCTAGAAACAGATCTGTCTTCCCTAAGCGCGCCACGCTGCATTCAATTATTTCTTCATGATCCCCAATTCGCAGCTTGAATTGTGTCATGTATTCAATGCTTCCCATTGAATTCCGGGACCCATCCGCATTGTAGACTGGTAACGGCTTTATCAGCCGTCGTTTATTTAATTTGTGTCGTTCCACAAATTCCTCGTTAATACAGGAGCCAGTACACCCTGAATCAACTAATGCTAATACATTAATTGTTTCGCCCGTGTCCATGGTTGTTAACACACAGTGCAGATCTATTTCCTGCTTGCCTGTTGCGTGTACCAACTGCTGACGCAATTGTGTCAGGTTCCACAACGCTTCCTGTTCCGATAGTTTATTGAGGTCATTTACCAACTTGGCATTGACCTCGTTGACTCGTTTAGTCGGTACCCATTCCTTTAGGCAACGAACTGCAGTTTCGTTGTCTTCCTGCCAGATTCGTCTTAACACCCATTCAGGGGTCCATGGGGTCAACCGATTCGTTTTTACGCTCACACTCAAGTTTCGTATCCGGTGAATGAGAGGAGAACATTCATATAATAATTCTGGTAATTGTACACAGGAATCATTGTCCGATACAGAAACTCTACTAGCCAGCAGTGCTGAGCGCGTGCCTACTGGCTGTCGCCAAAACCCTTCTCCTTTCCCCATTCTTTCCATTGCTCTTCGGTGAGCTCCTGGATCTTCATCTCTCTGACACGGCCTTTTCCTTTCTCGGCCCATGTGTGCTTTTTTGGTTCCTTGCATTCCCTTGCAAAGTGACCCTTCTTTCCACAATTGAAACATGCACCCGGTGCACGCTTGACCTTGTCCACATCCATTGCATTGGAATCGTGGGTAGATGTGGATGCCTGGGCGGGCTTATAGGTTCGCGAAGTTGGCTGGGGTTTTTGATAGTCTTCTTTGAACGGTGTCTTTTTCTGCCGGTCACCATACGCATCCCTGGCTCTTTGGTAGGCGCGCGCTAATTCCGTGACCCTTTCCATTATACGTTCAAGAGTGTCCCCTGCATCGAGATCTCCCACCCGGATCAATTCAAACCCTAGGTTTGGATTTAAGCCCTTTTGGAAGTGATCCTTGGCGGCGCTGGCATTCCATCCTGTCAAGGGTAACAACACCTTGAATTCAATGATGTAGTCTTCTACAGCCCGGCTTCCTTGTTGCAGCTTTTGAATCTGTTCGACCGCATGCTCCCGAGTTTCCTTTGACATGAAAAAGTCATGCATTTGCCGTTTCAGATCCGCCCATCCCAAAAAGGGAGGTTTAATGCTTTGGGGGTTTCGTTGATAGTGAGCGGCTACTCCTATTGAGGCAGGAACAAAGTGTCCCTCTCGTCGTTCCTGGTAGGTTAGTCTTGATGACCATCCTTCCTCGGCTACCTTTTGATTGAAATCGGTATCACTATCAATCTGCTCCTTTAATTTAACCGCCGCCCAGGTTCCAGCCCGATCTCCTTTTCCTTTCCTAATTCGTCCCAGCGTGATGTAGATACGTCTGCCATAGTCCGTTTCGTGTGCTAATTCAAAGTACACGTCCATGGCTCGACACCATGCGTCTACTTGTGCTGGGTCTCCTTCGTAGTGATCTGGTAACTCAAGTTTTACCAACGATCTGCTAGGCGGGGGAGGTCGGGTGTTCTGATACTCAGTTACTGCTTGCTGTACCAGGTTTCCCATGTGCTCCGCCATTTGACTAGTCCCTGCGTTCCATTCCTGGATAGCTTCATCCCTGTCCGCCACTTGTTGTGGAGTTGATCCTCCTGCCACAGTCAATGGTTCCGGTCTTGGATTTGCATTTGGTCCGAAATAGTAGTTGTACTGATAAATTGTGGATTGCAAATACGCGGTCATGGTATTTGTCCAACCGAATCCTATTTCGACATGCCCAAGATCCCCATTAACAATTGCCTGGATCATTGGCCACCCGTTTGTCCCATTGACACTTGCTCGCACATGGAACCCCACCCATTTGTTGTGACGTACAACCTTGAATTTGACTAGTTGCTCTGATCGGTATTCCGGATCGACTTGATTTATCCAATGGGTTGATGGAAACGCGGGCCATTCGTATTTATTCCATAGTTCTTCCTTAAACAGAACTAGGTAACAATATCCGGGAATGGCGGGTGTTACACGATCAAAGATTTTGACCACCGTTTGCACCTGTTGTTGGAAACGCCTATTTGGGTGATTCCCCGGAAGGTTGAATCGAATCCGACGGATTTCACGACTCAGAAACCGTGTCAGGTTATCGTTCCTTGATGCGCCCACTGTATATTGTCCGAACCCGTTGCCTTGTAACCGGTACATTTCTTCCCAACCATGCATACCATGTTCCCGAGCAGATACATGAATGCGCTCGAGTTCTGGCATTATTGTGGACTCAATAATGGCTGTGCTCTCCCGATATGCTGGTTGCCACGACAAGATTTTGTCTACGGTGGGAAATGCAGGCCAGTTGAATGCATCCCAGTACCTATGTTTGATCAGAATCAGGTAACAATAACCAGGAATACGGTTATGTAGCATGGCAATTCGAGGTCTTTTGAGATAACGGTCCGATCCTGCGTCCCATTCTATTGCTCCTAAGTGTTGGCGATCATGACCGGACCGTACTAGTGACGTGATCATATCCCAGCCCTTGGGTCCCTTGGGAACACGCTCAATATGGTAACAGTCATTGTATCCATATGTGCGTCGGATGTTCACACGTCCGTGAGTGTTTCAAAGGTTGTAGTCCCACGAATTGATCTCCTGGATCTGAGGGAATGCCGGCCATTCGTACATATCCCAAAACTGATTTTTTATTAATATCAAATAACAGTATCCTGGTACGTCCGGATGTAACGCGTGCTTTGTATGAGCCGGTCGCGGGTACGGATACGGGATGCTTATTTCGTTTTCGACTTCCCGTTTCCAGTTGTCGATTGTCCTTTTCTTTTCCTCGTTGAACCCTTGTTTGGGTTCAGGATCCGTGGACTCCCAATCCGCTGCACATGGGATGGTACCGTTGTACCAATTGGCGTCTGCCCCTGCGGTTCTGGTTAGCACCTTGCTAGGTCCAGATTTGATAGTTACCGCTTGGGCATATGACATGGGCGCTGACGTCGAGCGCGCTGTTGATGGTTGCCCTGCAGCCCAGGATGAAATGGTGGAGGCTCGTGCCTTCCCTTTCTTGGACTCCTTTTGTCCGCCAAATCGGGCGAACTTATTGTATTTGCTGCGACCCTCCATTAGTTTCATGTCCTTCCATGTGTAGGACTCGTCTTCGTGTGGGCGCAGTGCGGCTCGTTCGATGACATGAAACATGTCATTCTTGTGGTGGTCCTGGAGACCAAACTTGACGGTCTCGTCGCGCATTTCTGGTTCCCAGGACAGGATTTGTGTTACGGTTGGCCACGCCGGCCAATCGAACGTGTGGTAAAATTCTTTCTTGAACAGGTACATGTAACAGTACCCGCTCCTTCGCCATGGTTTTTCCTCATGGATATCCGTGACGGGCGTACTTGGTAATTTTGGACGAACTAGGGTGTTAACCCAGTCCTCCGTGTATGTGATATCTTCCCCAATGAGTTTGAGGAAGTCGGCGAGTCCCAGCAGGGGTGATGTGCCAGGGTCGTTCTTCATGATGAGTGGGGATACCAAATATGGTGTGTTGTATCGTGTAGGCATTTCCTTCCGTTTGAGGCGTGCCTTCATGTACGGATCGGGTCGTTTCCCGTCCAGCCGCTCCTGATTAGCGATCTCCGCAGTTGCTCTGTTGTAGCTACGGGTTTTGATGTTCCCGTTTTCGGCGTGCATGAGCCGATTTCGTTCTTTGGCCGACAGAACCAAGCCGTTGTGTCGGAGGGTGATGAGGTTCCAGCCCATCAATAAGAGCTGGATGTTCGACGGCGTGTCGAACAAGCGTTGTCGGATCTCTGATTCAGGATCCATGTCGTTAAGCAGCCCCTCCAGGGTCTGCCGGTCCTTCTCCATTTGTTCGAGCTCTTGCTCGACCTTTTCCTGGTAACGCCGTTCCTCCCGGCGCTGCTTGAGAAGTTCTTCCCAAGCGTCCTCCTGAATTCGGAGGGACTCCTGTTCCAGCTGCCACAGCTGAAACGCACGTTGTTGTTGCTGGAGACGACGCTCCCTGTGTTGCGCTTTGCGCCATGTATAGTAAGCCCGTATGTGGGCGTCGCGTTGCCTATTGTCGGTGGAAACAATGACCGACCGAGTGACTTCTTCTGCGCACTCCTGCGCCCACTCGATGCCAAATCGTTTGCCCGCCTGCACGAGAGTGAGGGCGGCGCAGGGGATGATGAAGTTGAATAATGAAGCCATATTTGCTTCCCTGTTGTCGCCTTAGACCTTTTAAGTAAAAAGGCTGTTGACTCTTCTTCAATACTCGCACGTCCTAATGCGAATATTCTATGATGCGGTCAATAACGCACCCGCACTCAATTCTTGGATTTTATTCCACCAAATGACCTAATAGCATGGTGCCTGGGGCTTCACTCGAGTGTCCTCGTGCTCAGATCGTTAGATCCGATACGTGATTGGTATCTCGAGACTGTTCTCCTTGCTACACGGCACGCTACCAGATTGCTTTCGCTCGTTCCTGAGCTTTTCCGAGACAAACGGTGTATTCCACTGACCAGTGCCTGCCCGCACTTTCAATCACACGGCGATACTCTCGTCCGAATGCCTTTTGTAGACAGTAACCTTTCGGTAGTAGTCCCTGATGACGATCAAGGAGACTATCTGCTATCGACGTCGTAGGTGATCCTCGAGAGCGGCTCAGTGGTCACGTGGTGTAACGTGCACCGAGGTCCGTCGCGCAGGCTTGAGGGAACTCGTCGAGGACGCGCACGACAGCGAGCAAGAGATGCCCGAGGTGGTTGTCAACGACGGCGAGAGGTGTGGTAGTAAAGACTCTAGATTATGTTAGGACTAATCCCACACAACCACAGGTCTCACAGAGAGAGAGGGAGAAAGAGTATATTCGACACAATAGACCAGTAAGCTGGGTAAGAGCAAACTATCTAGAGTCTTAGGACTCCTACCTACGGATACGCCCTCCTTATATACCTTTGGTCCTGGTCTGTGCGCACAGACTACACTGCCTCCAAGGCTGTGTACGCGCAGCAACGTTCCAGACCCCTCCATAGCCAGACTCGCCCGGACCCCTATGCCTAGACCATCGTACAGCCACCCATGGCTTACCTAACCGGTCCTTCCATAACGGATCCCCCCCAAGCCCCTATGCGTATTGGTATCCTTCCAAGCGTCCGTAGGCCTCCAGATAAAATATAGAAAAATAGTATAAAATAGGAGAAAACGTCCAGAGTCGTAACAAAAGGAAACTATAAAGGGAATGAAACGATAGCTACCTGAGAAAGGAAATATGAAGGTGGCTAAAAAAAGGAGGTAGCGTCCAAGCTGTACAGTGCGCAGTTAAGGAGAAATGATGGGTATGAAACAGTCCGCTGAGACAAGAGGCCGAAACGAAGAGGAAACTGTAACAGGAACTGGCATTACTCTACAGTACATGGGGTTTATATATGATAAAAGAATAAAGGAATCCATAAAGGGAACAAGGCAGTGACTACCTAAGAAAGGAAAGGAGAAGGTAGCTATGAAAGGAGATAGCATCCAGGCTGTACAATGTGCAGTTAGGGAGAAATGATGGAGATGAAACAGTCTCCTGAGACAGGAAGATGAAACGAAGAGAAAACTGTAACAAGAGACCTCTCCAGGTCTTACTCTCATAGAGAGGAGATACTCACATGCTGGAAAGCAAGAAAGAGCAACTGAATGTATATTTTCTATCTACAGGTCTTATATACAGTGACTCACAAAAGGTTTCCAATGTTTTGTGAATTTATGTTGAGTGACTTGTAGTATGGGAAATAAATTACATAAAAATGTGGGAAAATCAGAATACATAGTTTAGCATGTATAGATTTAGATAATCAAGCACCATTATGTTAGCAACACTTTTGATGGAGATAGAAAATGTTCAAGTCAGATTGCTCATTGGAAACCTTTTGTTGCCAATGCAAGAATGGCATTTTATGCACCCTCAAGGTCATGTGACTGATCCTAAAGTCATGTGACAATGTTAGAGAAGCTAAAATAAAACCAAACAACCACAAACATCACTCACACCTGATCCTGTAATCACTCAATGACACACAATGCCTCACCCCCCTGGTGGCCAATCACCACATGCCATCTTTAATATGGCTAGTTTTAACACATGGAATGGCTTTACATTGAACTGGAAACATGTTTCCAAACTTCTCAGGTTACCTGATTGCAGGCAATGATGGCTTAAGTAGTGGAATGTGCAATGTGCCATCCTGGCCCATTTACTGAACTTCCCCTGATAATTGCACAGGTAGCCAAAAAGTTTGCTAGATTGCTTCATAATGTTGTTCATGAGTCTATCTGAACCTCCACTACTATAACATATGCAAATAGGCCAGACATCAGGGCTGTGCTGAAGATGAAAAGACTGACAGTTCCTGCCAGTCACAACATTAATGAGCTGTGCTTGACCATAGAATGCCAGAAGGGGTCAATGTAGTGAAATGAGGCTGATATCAGTTGTTTAGGGTGGTATATGGGGAAATATTGCCGGCCAGAAGCTTGGCCAATGCAGTCTGCAGGTGACACTGAATGTTGAGGGAATGTCTGTTACATTATTGGGGCTCATGGTGTCAGAGGGTCCTTGCCTGGCTTTACAAACTAATGAAGGGACAGAGAGTGGCCTCTGAGGTGCTATTCTAGATATTAACATGGCTTCATTGTCTTCTACAGTAATGCAAGAGGAGATGTAGGATCAGCCATGTTTGACAGTTGTCACAGTCTCATCTGACATCCTTCCACAATTGGCACCAGATAACCTGAGAAGGCTGTGAATGTGTTTCCAGTTCAATGTGAAGCTATTCCATGTGTTAAAACTAGCCATATTGAAGATGGCATGTGGTGATTGGCCACCAGGGGGTGAGGCATTGTGTGTCATTGAGTGATTACAGGATCAGGTGTAAGTGATGTTTGTGGTTGTTTGGTTTTATTTTAGCTTCTCTAACATTGTCACATGACTTTAGGATCAGTCATATGACCTTGAGGGTGCATAAAATGCCATTCTTGCATTGGCAACAAAAGGTTTCCAATGAGCAATCTGACTTGAACATTTTCTATCTCCATCAAAAGTGTTGCTAACATAATGGTGCTTGATTATCTAAATCTATACATGCTAAACTATGTATTCTGATTTTCCCACATTTTTATGTAATTTATTTCCCATACTACAAGTCACTCAACATAAATTCACAAAACATTGGAAACCTTTTGTGAGTCACTGTACACTTTTAGTGTATGTACATGTTTGTGTATAGAACTGTAATTTAATATATGTAAATAAAAGAAATATAAAAAGAAATACCCTCTAAGGGTCAAACCAGTGATAGTTGCATTGAGGGCTATACTTAGGGGTATTTGGGGTGAAGGTCGTTCAACATGAAATACCATCTTTGTGGGCAATGGTGAATACATCTGCATGGCTATGATGGATATGCCAGTTAAGGAAATTCATTCTGTTCTCCTCAAGGCTGTGTATCATATCTCATCAGCAAACACATTTGGTTAGTTCAGGTACTGTGGATATGTCTAGGGTAGCTCAGTATCATGCTATGTACATTCATTGTTAGAATGTCCTTCAACACAACCTCAAGGTTTGAGAGAAAAGAGAAGAGGGCTCTTAGTTGCTGTGTGGTATGACACAAACAATCATAAGGCTAAGGTACACTACCTACTAACCCCTCCTTATATACCCTTCGCCTCATGTCCTCCATGAGTCAGTCATGTGACTCTTCCCTCCTGACTTCCAATGACTCAGCCATCCTTGTCTTGCTGACCTAACCCTCCCATGGCTGTGTCTATTATATAATCAAGAAAATAAAGAAAATAAGAAATTGTAACATACATGTGACAGTAAACTGGAATTTCATGATTATGTCAAGCTGCTCCTTTCAAAACTGCTCTGTTGCCCTCAAAACTTTGTCAGCATCTAGCTGACATGTTGGAAATAAAGTACCAAGGCAGAGCGCCTGGTAGTTATTGAGATATGAATTTGTCCAACTGCAGCCTGATCCCCGAAAATGATTTTTTTCAATATGTTGAGCAGCAATCATATGTCCATTAGACATAGTTTGTCTCAGTGGTCGTCACTGTCATGAACGTTGAGCTCATATGTCTGTTAGACATAGAGTCATATGTCTGTGATGACAAGAGTATTGTATCACTGTCATAGACAGTGACCAGACACCTCTCCAGGTGTTTTGAGTATTGTATCACTGTCAGAGACAGTAACCAGAGACCTCTCCAGGTCTTGCACTCATAGAGTGGAGATACTCACATGCTGGTAAGCAGGAAAAAGCAACTGGATGTATATTTCTATCTACAGGTCTTATATACACTTTTAGTGTATGTACATGTTTGTGTATAGAACTGTAATTTAATATATGTAAATAAAAGAAATATAATAAATGAAAATACCCTCTAAGGGTCAAACCAGTGATAGCCACATTGAGGGCTATGCTTAGGGGTATTTGGGGTGAAGGTTGTTCAACACCCCCCCATAATCTGTACAGTCATGTACTGATTAGTAACAATCTTCTCACAAGTCTGCAAGAAGAGGTGCATATATTCTTTCAAAAATCTTCGAAAGAAATGTGTCCAGAGACACCTTCATGTCTCCATCTCTCTTTTAGTTGCCAAGCCCAAAAGGCTTTAGGAGGAAATGTCCAAGGATCACGTCCTTGGAGGGCTTGGTCCATCCACATGGCAACAGCTGGAGTCATTGTGATCAAAGGCTGTGGTTTTTTAGGAGGTGGAGGTGGTGTTTGCTCGAATTGGCAGCGAGATGAGCACTTGCATTCATGTCCAACATTGGAGTGTCCTCCAATTGTTAGTATTGGTTGTTGTTTTTTACTGTGGGGTTTCCTATTTTTGCCCATAGTGATACAGCTGTTCAACAGTCTTTGGGTTTAACTGGAGTAATCTCAACAGTGATAGACTGTTCCCTTTATCACAGTAAAATGAAGCAGTTTAAGGCCCTACTCCAGGGCCATCAGTAATCAATTTAATGATTCTAATAAACCTAACATTGGTATAAATTTTTGAAATAATATTTGACCAAGATTTTTAGTCAGAATATCTGCAGGATTTTCAGATCCTTTAATGAATCGTAATTCAATCTCCTTTTTATCTATGAGTTTTCATATATGATGATATTTGATATCAATATGTTTGGAACATTTTTCAGTAACAGGATTATTTGCAATAAATAGAGATCCCATATTGTCACCATATATTTGGCTTTAATGCCACTGTTTTCTGTTTCCTAGACGTCCAAGATACTACCCCTCCTGATAAGAGAGTAAAGAATCCAGATGTGGAATGACAATCATTTTTATTTGAAGCCCAATCTGAGTCTGTATAACTCATTAAGCCAGATCTTAATGATCCGTCATATTTTATGCAGAGATCTATTGATTTGGCTAAATATCTAGCCATTCCTATTGCATGTTTTAAATGATCTGATGATGGATTTGCTGAAAATTGCGACATTTTTATTACAGCAAAACAAATGTCTGGTCTTGTTCCAATCATCAAATATAATAATGAACCAATAACCGATTGATATTGAGATCTAATCACATGATCTAAAGATTGATCATTTTTAATTGGTTCATATCCAGTAGGAAGAGGAGTATTTGTATGAGTTGCGTCACTCATTCCTAATCTTTGGATTATTTTATGCAAATAGGGCTTTTGATTGATGGTAATGATATTTCCATTTTTCTTTATCTGAAATGATAAGAAATTTTTCAATTGACCATCAATAAGATCTCCTAGATCTTTAGATTCCCATCTATTCATAAACTCCTGCTTTTTACACAATGTTATGATTTTGTTGGATCCCAAAAACATTGAGTCATCAACATAGATTATTGCTATGACTATGTTGGTTCCTTGTTTAAAAATAAATACACCAGCATCTGAATGTATTTGTATAAAGCCCATTTTTTCCATTGACTCATCTAATGATTTCCACCAAGCTAATGAAGCTTGTTTTAATCCATAAAGTGCACGATGTAATCGGTATACCATGCTTTTGTTATCTTTATTGATAAAACCAGGTGGTTGTTTCATATATATTTCTTCATCCAGTTTTCCATATAGGAAAGCAGCAGTCACATCTAGAAACAATATATATAGATTTTCTAGTGCTGCAGTGCAAGTATAAGATGACATGTCTCATATCTTACTACTGGTGAGAATATTTCATTGTAGTCAATGCCATCTATTTGGGAAAAACCCTGGGCAACTAGATGAGCTTTTTTACATCCATTGTCTTTTTGGACATAAACCCATCTGCAACCTATAGCCTTTCGGCCTTCAGGGAGATGTTGTAGATTTATTATAACGCCTCTTTTGATGAGCATGTCCCATTCTTTCTTTTCGGCGTTAATCCAATCTTTTTGTTCACTGACTGGTAAGCGAAATATTTCATGATGATGTTCAGGTACAGCTGCATTAGCTGTTTCTTTGATAGGAATTGCATACGATAATAATTTATTAATCATGAAACGATTTAATCTCGTTCTTCTATCAATTTTTTCGATTTCAACTGGATCTAAATCTCCATAGACATTGTCTGGTTGATTTACTGGTCGTTTAGTTCTAGTAGGTCTTGGAGATGAAGGTCTTGAAGGAGCAAATAGATCTTCTTCAATTTCTCTTTGATTGTCTGAATCATCACTTTCAGAATCATCTGATTCGTCGCTTTTAGGATTGTCATTTGAACTATCAGATCCCTTTCCTTTGGGAGATATACTAGATTCATCAGATGAGTTGTTATCACTCTCTGAATCTTCTTCTTCATCTGATGTATTATGTTCTTTAGACGTTCCATGAGGTATTTCTGGCATGAGATCCTCAAACTCTTCCTCTGGATTGAGGAATGTGGGAATTTGATTAGAGTTTTGACATTTTGGAAATTTTGTTTTGTCAAATACTGCTGTAGTTCCCATAAAAATGGTATTGTTTTCAGGGTTCATAAACTTATACCCTTTCATTCCATTTTTTATATCCCAGAAAGATCATCATCTTAGATCTGGCTTCAAGCTTATTTTGTCTGCGTTCAGCAGGGATATATACATAAGCTTGGCATCCAAACACTCACAAATCCAATACATTTGGCTTTTTCTTTTCAATAAGAAAATATGGTGTCTGCCATTTATTGCGAGCTATGGGAGTCCTATTATATAGGTATACTGCATGTTCAAGTGCAAATTCCCACCATGACTGTGGTAAGCAGGCGTTGAATCTAAGGGATTGTGACTTTTCCCAAATAGTTCGATTCATTCTTTCAGCTCTGCCATTTTGTTGTGACATATATGGTAATGATTTTTGGATCTCAATACCGAGATGTTTGAGGTATTTTTCACTTTTAGTGAATTTGCTTCCTCCATCAAATTGCCATTTTTTAGGCAATTTTTGATATTTGTTCTTTATTAAGGCAACAAATTGTTTCAGTGAAGATTCCGTATCAGATTTCTTCTTAAGTAAACCAATCCATAAATGTCCTGAGAAGTCATCGATAAATGTCACAAAATATTTATATTTGTGATATGATATCATCGAGATTTCTTTAAGATCTGAATGTATTAAGTCAAAAGGAGACGAAGCTCTACTTTGTGACTCTGGAAAGGATTTACTGCACATTTTTCCTTTAGCGCATCCTGAACAAGTCTGTTTCTGTTTAGGAACAGGGATATTAGGGAATCCTTCTAGATGAATTTTTCCTTTATGGATTACTTCGTCTTGTGGATGTCCCAAGCATTTATGCCATATATGAAAATCTGGTTTTCGTGTTACAACATTTATTGATTCGCTATGAATCTCAGAATCTAGCCAATATATGGTTTGTCCTTGTTCATGGGGTGAGAATCTTATAATGGAAGATTCTTTGATTAGATTGATGTGATCTCTATTTCCTGAAAGGGAATATCCTTGATTTAGGAATGTTCCCATGGAGAGTAATCTTGTATCCATGTCAGGTATATAAAAGACTGGCCTGATCAATTTAATATCTGTCTTTCCATTGACAATAATTTTGATCATGACGGCACCTACACCTAGTATCTGTAAAGTTTTACCTTTAGCAGCGGTTTGTACAAACCTCTTATCAATTAGTATAAGAAGTCATCTTGATTGTGAGTAAAGTGTAATGATGCTCCTGAATCTAAGATCCATGACGACTCATTTTCTTTACATTTCACACAATTATTGCAATGAGAAAAATAATGTATATTTTTACTATATACATTTATACTACCATGTCGCTGTGAAAAGCATTTAGTAGTTTCTCTATTGACAAATGAATGACTTAACTCATCACCAAGGCTCACAGCATCATCATCAAAGATAGGATCCATTTGATCATCAAACGGATCCTTCAAGATTTCATAATCTTTTTGACCATCATCAAATAATGTTTCTTCCAAAATGTCATATGGGTCTCCTACTGTTGAATAATCAAGATCTATGGTAGATCTTTTGTGCTTAGGAGGTGGTTCAAAAGATAATTCATCTTTTGTGATGGTGTTGAGTATTTTCAACGTCTCCGTTGTTGGTGTGATGCCGATGTGCTCAGCAAGTGATCTAGTGTCTCTAGATTTTTTCCATGTTCCTTTTCTGTATTTTTCCCAACCTGTGAATCGAGTAGCTGATGGGAACATGTGGGCTTGTACATTTCTAGCCGCAATGGAAAGAGCCAGAGATATAATCTCAATGGCATTCTGCTCCTGATCAGATTCAGGAGGAATGTCTGCTTCTTGGGCACATTTCTTTCCCTTGCCTCTGAAGCCCTTGCGAGGGCGAGGCCTTTGGTCTTTGGATTCATAAGAATCCTGACACTGATTATCATCATCCTTTTTCTGATTGTTCCATGATGCATCTTTCTCTTTTCTTTTTACACTGCTAATTTTATTCGCTTTTTCTCTTGAGTTGTACTGTTGTTTCATCGCATATCCTCTGTGATATTCTCCAATAATCGAATCAGATATTGTTTTGAAAGTAAATTTTTCAGTTCTGTAAAGTTGGAACATAGCCATAGAAACAGTGGCCCATTCTTTTGGAAGAGCGGCAGCAAGTATCAATGCCTGCATAAAATCAGGGATATCTACTTTATCTTCCCTGAGCTGTGAGAAGTACGATCCTAGCCTTTTGATTTCAGGAACAGGATCCTTTCCTGAAAGTTGGAATTTAACTGCTTTTTGAAAGCAATCAAATATGAGCGCTGGAGTGGTTTTTCTATAACTGTCCTCCAACGTTTTCCATGCTTTGAAAAGCTCGTCTTCTGTAGCAATGTGTCACCTGATAGAGTCTGATACTTTGAGATGTAAAGCACCAAGACCAGAATCGTTAAGTTTTTGCCACTCTCAAAGATCCTTTTTGTATTCGGTTGTGGTGGCAGCAGTGAGAGTAGCAGTAGAAGCTTCAGCAGGAGGAGATGGTTTTGGGAATGACTGATTAATGATAGCCCAGGATCCGATATGGAGTAGATAGGATTTCATCCTTTCTGCCCAAACGCAGTAATCAATGCCAGAGAATACATTGATGGAATCAATGCTGGTGGAAGTCTTAGAGGATGACATAGTATGTTATATCTTTATCTATGAAACATGTTTTGTTAGCATCTTGTTTCATAAAAAATAATTTGAAAAATATGAAAAATTTTTCATTGTCGTTGATCATGTCCTTGAGACATGTTTTTGCCATTGTTGACAACAATGATGGGCTTATCGGGGCCCATAACCTGTTGAGCAGCAATCATATGTCCGTTAGACATAGTTTGTCTTAGTGGTTGTCACTGTCATGAACGTTGAGCTCATATGTCCGTTAGACATAGAGTCATACGTCTGTGATGACAAGAGCATTGTATCACTGTCATAGACAGTGACCAGACACCTCTCCAGGTGTTTTGAGTATTGTATCACTGTCAGTTTGCTCCGCAAAACTGGACAAAATATAGTGATCATTGATGATCTCAAATGATCATCTGCACTCATCTCATTTCATTGTGCCTCGTCCAGAACAGCCATGATCACCAGTGATCATTGATGAATATCAATTTGTTATCATGAACCATAGTGAGCAGACATGTGTCAACTGTTAACAGCTTTTGCCATCTGAACCTGTTTCTTCCTGATTGGTTGTTGACAACGGTGAGCGAACGTGAAACAACGTTAGCGAGCAATCTACATATAAGATCATTATGTAGTATGTTTGATTCATGAGCACCTTTGCAGATAAGAAAGTAGGCAATTAGAATGGACCATGAACTATCACTTCTGTTCACTAGTGTACATGCTCATTAATCATAATCTACAGTGACTCAAAAAAGTGATTCAATGTTTGGTGCTTTTGAACTGTTTGTAGAATAACTGAAGAGAAAAGACAAACAAGGATAAACAATCTGGAGCCAAATAAGAGCAGTACATCAGGGCTACATACTGGTAAACAAATTATGTAATTAGGCACAGTATCCATGGAGGTATGGGCAATTTAATTTGATAACTCATTGAATCACTTATTTGAGTGTGCATCAGAAACATCAGAAACTGACATGAATCAGGGGCTATGACCTGAAACTGATGATGGATGGTTATAAAAATGATGGTACTTTGACATTAATGTTATATAAGCAGTGCAAACATGCCAGGGCACCCCACTTCTGATATGCACCCCATCTCTGCTGCTCACAAGGAAAACATCATTTCCCTTGCCTTCCATGGTCACTCCACCCAATATATTGCCTCTCACACTGATATTAGCCAGCCTACTGTCTCCAGAGTACTCCAAATCATTCTTCCCAATCAACAAACACCTCATCTTGGTTGTCCTTCCAAGCCCTCTGCCACTGCCACTCAGTCCATCCTCTCACAGATCACCACTGGTAAGGCTGCAAATGCTGTCCATGTTACCAGGCACATAACCACTATCATTCCCAATCCAGTCTCCACCCAGACAGTCAGGAATGTCCTCAAGAAACACTCATTCAAGGTTGTAACAAAGAAGAAAAGCCACTGCTCACCACAGTGCACAGGAGGGGATGGTTGGAATTTGCTGTGAAGCACAGGGAGTGGACAGTGGAAGACTGGAAGAGGGTAATTTGGTCAGATGGTAAGTAGTGGGGGTGGAAACAGGTGGGGGAGGGGTCAATTGAAAGGGAGGTACAAGGAACAGTGAAATGTGGGGGTAGAGATATCATGGTATGGAGCTGTATGGGCTGGAATAGTGTGGAGGAGCTTGCAGAGGTTAAGGGGAGGATGGATGCTGATCAGAAGGTGAAGATTTTGGACAGTCACTTGCTGCCCAGCTTGGAAGAATCTGGTATTGCTGAAGATGAAGTCATTTTCCAGCAAGACAATGACCCAAAGCACACCTCCAGAAAGGCCAAAAATTAGATGGAAGAGAATAATATCATGCTTCTAGACCGACTTCCAGTCTCCAGACCTCAATCCCATTTAACACCTCTGGCATCATATCAAAATGCAGTTGGAAAGGAGTTTCACAGATTTGGGAGAGTGGCAGAGAGGTGTGGAATGATATAGAGCTAGATGTGTGTCAGAACTTAATTGAAAGCATGCCTAGAAGGGTGGAAGCAGTGATAAAAGCAAAGGGGGGTAATACAAAGTACTAGAATAACCATTTCCTATATTTCTTATTCACACTCAAAAAAGTGATTCAATGAGTCATCAAATTAAATTGCCCATATCTCCATGGATACTGTACCTAGTTACATAATTTATTTATCAGTATGTAGCCCTGATGTACTGCTCTTACTCAGCCCCTCATGGCTTACCCTTGTTTGGCTTTGTTTTTGAGATATTTTACAAACAGTCCAAAAGCACCAAACATTGAATCACTTTTTTGAGTCACTGTATGATGAACACAGGTGATCACTGAAGATCATTGATGATCATCTACATTTTTCCTTCCAAAAACGGTTTTGTCCAATTTCACAGCACATACTGTCAGAGACAGTAACCAGAGACCTCTCCAGGTCTTGCACTCATAGAGTGGAGATACTCACATGCTGGTAAGCAGGAAAGAGCAACTGGATGTATATTTTCTATCTACAGGTCTTATATACACTTTTAGTGTATGTACATGTTTGTGTATAGAACTGTAATTTAATATATGTAAATAAAAGAAATATAATAAATGAAAATACCCTCTAAGGGTCAAACCGGTGATAGCCGCATTGGGGGCTATGCTTAGGGGTATTTGGGGTGAAGGTTGTTCAACACAATATTGCTCATTTTGCCTCAGGACTTTGTCAGCATCTAGCCTATATGTAGGGTATATCGGAATAAAATTGCGGAGGCACGGCATCAAGCAGCTTGAGATATGAATATTTGAAGTTGTGAGCAACAAAACATATGTGTGACGTGACACCGTCACGTAATGCGCAAAACACAATAATTTAGAGTCTGCATTAAATATTGAAATATATTGTAACCAAAATATCAAGCAAAGGGATGGAATACATTTTTAAAAAGTGGCTGGGCCTGGAATTGAACCATCCACCACACAAAAACAGATACACATGTTAACACCTTACCTATACTGGCTACATTTTATTAAGGTCAACTGTTTTATATATAGACCAATGCCCTCCCTGTGGCAACTTCCAACATCAAGCAGGCTTAGATATCAAATTCAAACTCAGCCAAAACCAAATCAGATCACAACTAGAGTTATAAATCCTACCAAAGTTAAATCAATTCATTCCACTTCCATAAATCAACCATTCCAAAATGGTCAACTCATCAACTTTGCATTCCCCTATTCCATTCAACTCCATTTCAAAAGGGATGAATGTTAAGTTGCCTGATCATTTCTAAATCATGCTCCTTTTTCATGAGTGTATGTGGCCCTACTCCCACAGCCCAAGCTATCATTCCAGAGTCATTGAGAGAAGGCGGGTACCTTGCCTGGTTATCGAGTCCAACCCATTCAAAGTCAATCAGCAGCGCTTGCAATTCCCCTTCACTCATCTCCTTGATCAAAACATTTGGTCGACGCAGATCCCCAAATACAAGACCAGCTTCGTGAAGGACATCTATGGCTGATTTCAAGTCATCCAGGATGCTCGCTGGTAAAAGAGTGAATCTAAAGTGGTGGTATGCATCCCGAGCTTTCAACCGCTCCATGATGACCATCATTACACCCCCTTTGATTCTGTCGCAAAAGAAAAGCTCCGGCGCGAAGCCAACTTCAGCGACTTTGCGATGGCCTTCCCGTGGTACGATTCACAGAATTTGACGAGGACATCTTTGTCACCATACGTGGCACAGAACAGCGATCGTCGGTATTCGCCAGACTGCCTTCCTTCGTAGGTGAAACGACGGTCAAAGACAAGGGGTAAATCTGGTTCCCTGTTGTCATAGTAGGTAGGGCTGGGAAGTAGCCGATGGACGTCGGCCGTCGCGCTCGAGCGGAGCTCATGGTAAAATCGGCTCAAACTCCTAACAGCTTGAGCGACAGCAGCGAATATCCGGGATAGAGCGAGGGTCCGTTCGTTGCCAAAGGGTTGACCTCCCATGTAGATAAAATCCGTGAAAGCCTCAACAACAAATATATCTGCGAAAACGGCTCCACCGATAGCGATATAGGGACCTGCAACCGAAATTGTGATGCAGGGGCAGCAGGTTGCATCGCGAAGGCCATTATACTATCCTCAAAAGTGTCAGGAACGAGGAAAGTAGGGATCATATATACCAACCTTCTTCGCCGCGAGGTGCTTGCGTAGCGTCAAAGCATTTTGTGGACCACACTGTCCATTTATCCCAAGCTCATTCTTCAGCTCACCAAAGATTACGGGGCTTTCTTCAATTCGAAGGCGTTGTCCTTAATCTCTTGCTCAAATATAAAATCAGCTTCTGCCACCATCTTACCGCGGCCATCCTTCGTCTTCACATTTTCGTCAAGGGTGTTGATTTCAAGAAGGGCCTTGAGGTGGCCATAAATTGCTTTACCGCGTTCTTTTTCACTATCATATATCGTGGTCGATGCGAGAACAAGCTTTGCTGTATCATTGACACGTTGGCTTTCGTGTTCGTCTACCACCTTCGTCGGATTCCTCAACATATCTTTTAACTCGGCGAGGACTGGGTGGTAGATGGTGATGGGGGGGCCTCGTCGATCACCGGGACGTCCATTATAAATCGGGTGATCTTCCTGCTCTATCTTGTATTTCTTCGTGTCCGTGGAAACACTGGACGGTGACGGTGCTGCATTCGCCATTGCAAGAGCCTTGTTATGAGCTAGTACGTGTGGGTAAGAGATACATTAGCAGGAACATCCGTAACAAACCGATTTCGGCTGGGTGATCCAAAGGCGCAACGATTCCTGCCAATAGAAAACGGACGCAGAGACAGACATGGGAAGGGTTGGGAAATGATTTTGACGACCAAACCAAGAGCAAGAACGCATTCAAATTGTGGAGTTGATAAAGGGAAATGTTTTATGGGCGGAATCTTGTCAGTAACGCTCAGGTGCAAGATCCAGTCTTACTCACCGGCAGGCAGGACCTTTACAATTATGTGGATGTAGTCTCTGGGGGGTTGTGTTGGAAAGATACTGAAGACGGTTTCCGAGGGGTCTAATTCATCTGCAAATTTCGAATGATCACCGAGGAGCCCGATACGTTCAACGAGAGTGTTGCGTGGCTTGGCATCGACGGCGTCCTTGGGCTGAGAAAAGTAATGTCATTTCATGTAGTAGCTCGTCGATGACGCTCACCTTCCACAATTCTAGAGTGTGAGGATCGACATCCTTTAAACTACCCAGTGCTCGCTCATTTCGTATCGATTTCTTCAAGTCGCTAACCTCGTCATCGCGCACCGCGGTAACTGGAAAGACGATATCTTCGCCTTCTATGAGACACTTAAGCCGGAGAGTGGTGAGCATGGTGGCACCGTGGGAATACAGTTCGATAACCGGTGACCATCCAGCCGTTACAAACTTAATGCAAATTTCTGGTACACCCGTCCGTTCCCTTGAGGCTCATGTCGCCTCTCGACTGCTCAGTGCTCACTGACTAAAATTATATCGCGGTTCAGTATTCATGGACCAGTATTGCTAGGTGGTTTCTGAGGCACCATGGCCGGGGACGCGTCCCACCCGCCGAAACGTGACACCTACCATCCTCATTGCCTCAATCCCTTGTCATCATCAAATTGTCACATTGTCATATCATCAGTTCCTCAATCCCTTAAGTTGTCATTGTTGCATTGTCACATCTTTGCATCAGTAACCTCAAGAGTCCATCATCATTGGTCGTCACTGCTTTTTGCTCCTGTCACGTGCTTTTCTATGCTTTGCAGTTTTATTAGTAGTTATGTTGTCCACTGTATTTTCAATAGTCAAGACAAGATTTATTATTGAAAGATTCAAAGATCAGTGGAAAGATCAGGGAAAGCTCCCTGGTTGAAAAAGATGAATCTCATAAAGACAAAAGGAGTCTCTTAAAGATAACAAAGCTCTCTGAGAGACCATCAAAGTCTCTTCAATGATACTGGTAACCTTTGTCTTTGAGAGCACTTGGGTCTCGCAAAAGAACTGAAAGACCCCAAAGACGAACTTGCTATTTTCCTGATGTTAGCAAGATATGGCATCTTATTGCTGGCAATTGGTCTTCCACACCCGTCCGATCCCTAAAGGGCACATCCCCTTGCCAACCTACCAAGCAAGGTCTCTGTCAGTGCGAAACGATGCTTATGTATGGTGTTTCCCCAACACCCCTTCAATAACAATGGAACCAATCGTTCATGGGATTGCCACTGCCAGTATATGGGTAAGTTGACAGAAGTCCAACTGGGGGCTTTGCTCTGCGAAACTGGACAAAATATAGTGATCATTGATGATCTCGAATGATCATCTGCACTCATCTCATTTCATCATGCCTCGTCCAGAACAGCCGTGATCACCAGTGATCATTGATGAATATCAATTTGTTATCATGAACCATAATGAGCAGATGTGAGTCAACTGTTAACAGCTTTTGCCATCTGAACCCATTTCTTCCTGATTGGTTGTTGACAATGGTGAGCAAATGTGAAACAACGTTAGCGAGCAGCCCGGCGGTCTGTAGCACAACTGTGGATGCTTGTGACTTTGCTCTGCGAAACTGGACAAAATATAGTGATCATTGATGATCTCGAATGATGATCTGCACTCATCTCATTTCATCATGCCTCATCCAGAACAGCCATGATCACCAGTGTTGAGCAGCAATCATATGTCCGTCAGACATAGTTTGTCTCAGTGGTCGTCACTGTCATGAACGATGAGCTCATATGTCCGTTAGACATAGAGTCATATGTCCGTGATGACAAGAGTATTGTATCACTGTCATAGACAGTGACCAGACACCTCTCCAGGTGTTTTGAGTATTGTATCACTGTCAGAGACAGTGACCAGAGACCTCTCCAGGTCTTGCACTCATAGAGTGGAGATACTCACATGCTGGTAGGCAAGAAAGAGCAACTGAACGTATATTCTCTATCTACAGGTCTTATATACACTTTTAGTGTATGTACATATTTGTGTATAGAACTGTAATTAAATATACGTAAATAAAAAGAAAATATAAATGAAAATACCCTCTAAGGGTCAAACCGATGATAGCCGTGTTGAAGGCTATGCTTAGGGGTATTTAGGGTGAAGGTCGTTCAACAACCAGTGATCAGATCATTATGTAGTATGTTTGATTCATGAGCACCTTTGCAGATAAGAAAGTAGGCAATTAGAATGGACCATGAACTATCACTTCTGTTCACTAGTGTACATGCTCATTAATGATGAACACAGGTGATCACTGAAGATCATTGATGATCATCTACATTTTTCCTTCCAAAAACGGTTTTGTCCAATTTCGCGGCACATACGGGGGCTCCCGCATTTAACAGAGATGCTTGTTGGAGATGCGGAACGTCGAAAGGAGGTGACAGTAGAATGATCGCGTGTGTTTCAGAGTTTCGAACGTAGCTGGGGCTGTCACAACACGGCAGGTCGCACCGCAAGTAAGCCTTGCAGTGCAGGCGGCTCTCCCAACACTCCGAGACGTCAAAGTGACACTCGGCTGGCACGGCATGATGACCAGTTTCAGACTATAAGTAGTCATTTGCCAACAAGTTCGCCCCATCGAAATGAAAGCCTTTTCCCCCGCTCTTATCTCTTTGCTCTTCGTCCTCCAAGTCGCGAAGGTAGGCCAAGCCAAATTCGGACCAGGACCTGCCCTTCTCCGCTGTACGCCGAGACAAACCATACTATCTTAACCTGATTGACAGTCAAATAGGTGGTGGCACGTCTAACGTGAGCATGTTATGTATAGTTTATTGCTCATAGTGTGGCTGAGGCATGCTACCCGCTCTTCAGCTAAACTGTGCGTATCACATGGTACTATATATTTGCTTCAACTTACCTTTGACGATTAAAGGTCCCACGGACTCCTATACTTGCTGCCCTTCGTCCGGTGGTTACACTGGAGTGTAAATATCGATCATGGTCCACACCATCGATGCGCTGACTTGATTACAGGTGCATAATACTAGCAGAAGGAAAAATGTGTCCTTTGGAGTCGTGAAGCTGTTAGTCTGTATATATAATGTAGAAGGATACTGCATTTACCGCGAATTGGAAAGATCCTGGGAGACCCTTATCTATTGTGAAAGTTCCACTTGACACTGGCACTGCCAAGTTGCGAGTTCTCTGTCAATCAGAGTCGATTGACCTTTCCGAACTGGGTCATTGTAATCTGCTGTGATATCGCAAAATACCATATGCCGATTGAGGTGGCATTGTAGCAAAAGTTATCGACGACATTGAGGAATGGTTATCCGGAACCCTCCTTTCTTTCCGTTTCCCACGCAAGGCATGAATGGCAGAAATCGTAATCTGGGAGGATGTGTATAGGTTAGAGGAAAGATTCAGATCGAATGAACCGACGTCTGATGATGTAGTGTTCTTAGCGAAAACCGAGACCGTCAGCAGAAAGGGCTTACACTACGGTTCCTTATGCTTATACGCATTTAGATCTAAAGTGACTGGGCCGCGGGCGAATCGCCTAGCTATGTACCCTTGACATTCGCCGGATAATTGAGCCCGTCTTCTAAAAATTTCAAGCGATTATCAACAAGCAACATGGCAGCCTAACGAGAGTCAATCTTCTTTCAAGTCACCAAAACGCAACAAGGAGAACGGACGTTAAGGATTCTGACCGCTCGTTCCAGAATGCAGGTACATTCAAGAGTTGGCATCTCTTATTGTGACGGAGCGCGACAGTCACGCGTTACGCGTTACTCCGTTCCAACCGTCTTCGAACAAATCCTTAAGAGGAGTCATCCCACCATTTGTGACAGTGCGCCAAAGGTGCTAATTAAGAAGATATTCAACCAGTCCCCAAAATATGGCTTCTGACTTAGGGAGAAGGATACCACCCGAGGTCTACTAGGTCCAGTAACTGGTGTTATAACCAGTTAAGAACCAAATCAAGACCATTCATTTCTTCCCCAACATAACATACCACCTTTAGCTGTCCGACAACCTCTCCGCCCATAGACGAGGCGTTTCAGGTCCTTACCCACACAGCCCTATCAGTACTGGCGACGAATACATCAATTCGGTTTGGTGCGCGGCCAGGAGAAAAATGATGAGATTTTTGGGAAAGCCTTCATTTTGATGGAGCAAGCTCGTTGGAAAATTGACTGTTTATATCCATCGCCTGCGCAGGACTGACGCTGAGTGTCAGTTTGACTTATCGGAGGTGACTAGTGATGGAACCGTTTGTACTATCAACGCTTGTGGTTGCCGGCCCCGAGCTGCGGGATCGTAAGGAGATGCAATGCGGTGCTATAATTCCAGTCCGTCTTGTCGAATAACTAATTATAATATATAAAACCGCTGAAATAAGGTTTAGGATGCAGTAACAACGGGATCTAATCCCGGTTCATACGTTCATGAACAAGCACGTTTAAACATATACTTTGCTGATGAATCGATGACGAGTGACTAGTTACGCTGATAGTGTATGTAGTATCTACTGCCATGAATCTCATGCAGGGCAATTATCCCCGTCGGGTCTGCATCTGAAGTCGAACCATCAGAGAAGCAATCGGCATAATAAGATGAGCATAATCACGTTCCGACGTTTCCAAAGAAAGGGCCACAGCATTGAAATCCGTAAGGGCCTGGTACCTCGATTAATAGCTGCTACTAGACTGGACTGCAGGGCACGTACATTTGATCTGGTGGTCAGCGCCTTGCGCTTTAGAAAAACAGCAGCTGAAAGAAAAGAAACAGGGGTCTCACCGGGATACTCCACCCACCTGTAGCCATGTCAGCTGATTTGTACGGTTGAGGCAAAAAAGGAACGTACAGTGACATTCGTTGGGCGGAAGGCAGTCAGTAGTGGGAGCAGCATGGCCCACCATAACTAGCGGCAGGGCAAAGAGGGTGATTGTGGCGAGATTGAGTTGCATTTCGGTGCTGGATGTGTCCCACTCACTACCAGCTAGTTTTATACTCGAAAGCAATTACGTCAAGCCTAGGATCAGGTGGAGCTTAATAAGGTTTGACAACTTTGAGCGGTGAAACCGATATTTACCAGGACTGCCACCGAATACATGATGATGGGCGCTGCGTGAAATCGGAACGATTCCCGCAACCTTTAGGTTGAGGGTCTTACAGTCGTTCCCTCCGTCTAAAAATACTGGCACACGTGACTTTGCTCCATTTCCACATGACCATTCCGGGCGTTCCCGCAACCTTTAGGTTGAGGGTCTTACAGTCGTTCCCTCCGTCTAAAAATACTGGCACATGTGACTTTGCTCCACTTCCACATGACCATTCCGGGCGCATGTCTTAACTCGCCCCATCGTTTTCTCTATGCCGTTCGCCTCCATTTTTTCTGTTAATGGCGTCGTCGCCACCACGCGATTGGAATTTTTGGCACCAATGTCCTCCGTGTCGAACAGTTTCCGAATTGTGCTCTCACTCCCTCGTGGACACAGAGCACTTGTGTCTGTCCCTATTGGATCGACGGTCTTTACTTCCTCAGTCCTCTTGGTGGATGGAGATCACAGCGAAGATCTCGTTTTGGGTCAAGATTGGTTTGCGCAGCTGCGAGCGCCCGCATCGGGTCAGCACAATCAGGAGTCCCATTATGTCTCACAGTGAGAATGTGTTACGAACACGATTCATCCGCGTCACGGATTTTTTTGAACAGATCAAACGGAGTACAGAATGATGAACGGCTCTCCCTCGTCCGAGACGGAAAATGAAGTTTTTAAGCGTCTGTTGTATATCTGATCGGGTCATGCCCGAGCATGAAGTGTGCAAAACGAGTTCAACGACGGAAATCAACATGGCGTTCGACAACTCACGAGAGAAACAAACGATGCTCAAGAAATAAGCAGTCATATCTGCATCAGGAAATGTGGAGCAATCCTGGAGCAAAACTTCCTGACAACCCCAAAGCCGTGCAGGTTCAAATTTGCGACATTCCGACTGAACGACATGCGAAATTAGTGCCCATCTGATGTCATTGACGGACGCTGAAAGCATAGGATAAATACCGTGTGACGAACACCAACAATACAGAGTTCGTCTCGGAGTTTGCTCGACTAAACGTACGAAATCCATCAAGTCGAAACTGTTCGTCAAAAATGACATTATGGACGACTGTAAACATTGAGAAATTTGCAGACTGTCCAAGGCGGGTGAAAATTTAAATCCAAGGGCGTTACTGATGAATTTAAGATCATCAAGTGTCAAAAACGACGCATTGAGAAGTAGTGTGATCTCGTGGAACACGACACGAGTTATCTGTGATTGAGTCACATAATTTGACCAGCGTACACATTCCGGTCCTTCTCGTTGACAACACAATCCGTACACAATGTGGAAAGTCAACAAAACTCTCACTTTAGATATAGAAAGACCTGCAAAGAATAATCCATGCGCTTGCGCAAGTTGTTGCAGATCACCGTAGGAACAGCGTATAATATCGTTGGGACAATGAGTGAAATAGCTCGTGATATTATTTCGCAAAGAGTTATCGACGATGAAAATCTCGTCACCAACACAAATTGTTGACATTTCGGGAGATGTTTGTGAAACATCCCCCTCACTGCGAGTGATGATCCACCTTCTCAACATCAACCTGCGTGAACGTCCTCCTGCAAGCAACTGATACACGTTGCGGGTGCTGCCGCGTATGCGGGCGTAAGACTATAATAAACATGAGCGGTAGCGTGAAGCCCAGTGTCGACGCGCGGTCACGTGATCCTGCGCGTTGCAGGGTTCGAAAATTCTAAAGGAAACGCGCCAACAATGTCCAAGCTTCCCCGCCTGCATACTTCGCCTAACAGGACTATCTACGCCCCGACATTAGTCTCAACAGTGACCACAAGACAGAAATCCAAGGCTTTGGCCCAGACTGCGACGACCACTACCATTGCGACGATGACAAAGCCCAATTTGAAGCGCAAGTCGCGGCAATCAGATGACGAGGAGGCTGCTGAAGCAGCAGATCAACCCCGGAAACAGCCCGCCATCGGAATCAATCGACCGACTCGGCCTCTACAACCCTCGCGCACTGCACTAAACACATCGACTGGACTAAAGCCACCAAACAAATCACGAGCAACCACCTCAAGACCCACACGCGGAACTAGCGCACCCGCACCTTCTTCTACTGCAC
This sequence comes from Amanita subjunquillea, assembly GCA_020011035.1. NCBI lineage: Eukaryota > Fungi > Basidiomycota > Agaricomycetes > Agaricales > Amanitaceae > Amanita > Amanita subjunquillea. The sequence continues at coordinate 139,447 of JAEBUT010000010.1, read as the reverse complement.
GCCTACCTGCTCGATCAACAATGAGGGGCACTGTAGCCACTACGCGGGCTGTCTTGGGGCCTACGCGATCACGCGGACCTACCACGGAGGATAAACGATTTAATGACTTGCAAACCCAACTCCAGATACATGCAGCTGATTCCGCTCGGATTGCTGCTGACATGGAGGCAGAACGCGTTAAAGTCGCTGAACTGCAGGCGAACCATACCACGCTGTCGCACGAGTTGGCTAACGCCAAAACTCAGGAACTATCACAACGACGCGAGCTAATCCTGGCATCCGACGAAATTGAAAAGTTGAAGAAAGCTCATGCGAAGGAGATCATGGAATTGGAGATGGACTTAAGGAGGAAGGAGAGGGAGGCACGTGAGGTGAACGAAGATCTGAGGGTCTGTAGAGGAGACCTTGAGCGAGAACGGGAGGCCGTGGCTTCGCTCAAGGGCAGTGTAGCGCAGCAGGCGACAACGCAAATTGCTTTAACGTCACAAAACTCGGCCTTGCAGGCGCAAGTGAGCGCACTGCAATCGCAGATCGATGATTACGCGCGGACGATTTCGGATTTGCGACTCAAGTTAGAGTCGTCCGATAAAGAGATCGAGGCCCTCAAATTGGAGACGATGGAAAGCGAGACGGTGCGACGCAAACTGCATAATATGGTCCAGGAACTCAAGGGCAACATTCGCGTCTTTTGTCGCGTCCGACCAGTGCTTCCCTCTGATATCGTGTCTTTAGCTTCGACGAATGACGTGAGCTCGTTAACAACAGATGAACTCGACAGTTTGAAGGAAGATATTCAAGCTCATATAACCTTTCCCGATCGGAGGGACAACAAGGAAATCGTACTCCATTCCTCCAGCGAGAGCGCCACTGGTCAGGAACGAAAGGAAACGTACAACTTTAACTTTGATAAGGTTAATCATTCATTCTTCGTTCCGACGCCGATTACTTCAATGTTTCTTTGCAGGTGTTTGAACCGGAATCGACGCAAGCACAAGTTTTCGAAGAAATTTCTCAGCTTGCCCAAAGTTGCACGGACGGCTACAACGTTTGCATCTTTGCGTATGGTCAGACAGGATCTGGCAAATCTTTCACCATGGAGGGTGGCTCGGTGAGGGCGATGACATTATTTCGAAGCACCGCTTGTCGCTGAGCATATATCTAGACTGAATCGACGGTTGGAGTGATACCGAGAGCGGTTGAGCAGGTCTTCCGCGTGACCGAGTTCATGAAAACCAAAGGGTGGCAGTATCGGATGGAAGGGCAATTTCTTGAAATCGTACGTCTTGCCCGAATGTTCACAGCCATCTACTGACCTCCGAACTAGTATAACGAGACGATACATGATCTTTTGGCTCCCGCAAATTCTGTGATAGAGAAGAAGCATGAGATTAAGCATGATCCAAAGACGGGCACAACACGAGTCACTGAGTTGACGATTGTCCCTCTCACATCCCCTTCTCAAGTCAAAACCTTATTGGCTCTCGCCCAGTCACGGCGAAGTGTGGCAGCGACACTCGTCAACGAACGGTCTTCCCGATCTCACTCTGTCTTCACCCTACGCATTAGCGGTGTCAACGTCGGTATCGGAAACGTTGGTAAAGCTGATTTGTTCAACACTGCCGGCACATACATCGGCGGAACGGGAGAGCGATGCGAAGGCTGTCTCAACCTTGTCGACCTGGCTGGTAGCGAGAGGTTAAATGTCAGCTTTGCGCCTGGCGTCATGGCTGACAAGGAGAGGGTGAGGGAAACGCAAAACATCAACAAGAGCCTGAGCGCATTGGGAGATGTCATCGCTGCACTAGGCGAACGTGGCGAGGCTGCGGGGGCTAATAAACATATACCATACCGAAATTCCAAGGTAATCAGGTCAACTATCAGTTATGCTGTATTGCTCACCCATTGATCAGCTTACTTACTTACTTCAAAACTCGCTTAGTGGAAATTCAAAGACCTTGGCGAGTATTAGTCAAGTGTCCTGTCAGCATACTAACCCTCAAGGTTTCCAGATGGTTCTCAATCTCTCACCACTTGCAACGCACCTCCAAGAATCATTAACGTCCTTGCGGTTCGCGACCAAAGTGGGTATCAACACCATTATCACTTGGAATCTTAGTGACCTCCATCACAGGTAAATAATACGACGATTGGTACAGCAAAGAAGCAAGTTAAGACATCGTTGTGAATACCTACGTATGTACTATAGATGAGGGCGTGGATTTTCGTTATCCTTGCGAAATCCTCTTGGACTGTTATTTTTTCGCATAGAAATGTGTATTCAGTAAGGCCTAGGGCGCCATGTACAAGATAGGCCAAAGTCAGTGAGACGATCGACGCCCGCGCAAGGGCATATGTTTTAATTTTGAGGGAAGAAAGTAATGATCCAAACAATTTGCTTAGTAACAAGGGGCAAGGTATTGGCCTTTCTGATGGATATCCCTGGGCTGGTTGGCAGTCCGTGTGCAGAGCGATGGTACTTGTGACATCACGACTGAACTAGCACAAATTAGTATACCTGAGCTATCCAGGTTATCCCTTTAACACTACTGCAACACAGTCAAGCTCAAGAGTCGGCTTCGCGCGGCAAATTTATATCCTTGGAACTATTACCGCCAAGGCGCCCAAAAATGGCGGATGACTCATCGACGATTCTGTAAAGCTGCCGCCCTTATGGGGTGAGGTCAAGCCTTAACAACGCCCATCGATATGCCAGATAGCTCACCAAATGAGAGTGCACGGCTCCTTGACGCACCAGAAGCATCTCTGGAATCAAGGAAGGAATCGATTCCCTTCCATCAGCTCCTCGTCGTTTTGCTCATCGAGTTTTCCGCTCATCTCCCTGGATTTTCGATAGCACCTTTCATAAATCAGGTGAGCGCTCTCCATAGTAGAGCATTGACAACGATGCAATTACATTGCATTCCAGCTCGTCAGTGAACTCGACATAATTGGAGGTGATTGGAGCAAGACTGGATACTATGTGGGATTGATGGTGAGTGTCTCAAGCTGCTCAGCAAAGTCATCATTATCATGCACCGCGCACAGTTTTCCTTATCCAGTGTTTCCATGATCCTCGCTAGTCTTCAGCTGAATAGATTGTCCGATGTGATTGGAAGAAAACCCATCATTCTCCTTGGATTGGTTGCATCCGTCGTGTCCATGCTTTGCTTCGGCCTTTCTCGCTCCTTCTGGGGACTCACTGCGAGGTGCATCTCGGCACATTGGTTTCGCTTTCTAACAATGGCTCATCGGCCCTTTAGCTTTTGCCTGTATACCCTTTTGAATTGCAATTCAGGTTAATCTTCCTGCTCAACATATTTGGGAAAGTGCAGACGGATAACCTGTCCTTAACACTATAGTTATCAACAAAAGTGTCGTTGGAGAGATCACAAACTCAACAAATAGGGCCAAGATCTTTTCCCTGACACTTGTTACATTCTCGTTATGCGGAATTTTTGGGTCAGCGACCTCATTTACGTGTCTCTCAAATTCCCTGATCACCATCACCAGCTCGTTGCTTGGAGGGAATCTTGCGAAACCAAGTGACCGTTTCCCTAACTACTTTACCGCCCATATTTGGAAGAAATACCCCTACTTTCTTTCCTGTCTCGTTGTAGCGATACTGAACATCATTGTCTTCGTCATCATACTTTACTTCTTTCAAGAGGTCAGGATCCTTGCATTCTACGTCATCTGTCGTTGCCTAATGAATATTCAATAGACTCTCGTAAAGAATGACCACGCTCCTCTTCGGGACTCAGAAAATGACTCGCCCTTTGACTCGAGTCGTCCCCCGCGCCTTCTGGATGTCCTCACAAGGCCGGTCATAATCGCCATCGCCAACTTTGCCTCCCTCCAGTTCTTTTTCTCCTGTGAAGTCGCACTTATCCCCCTATTCCTTTCCCTACCTGTTGAATTTGGTGGTTTAGGCTTCGATCCACCGACCATTGGAATGTTTCTTGCGATCTACCGTATCGCTATGGTGGTCATTTTGACATTTTCCCCAAAACTGATCAACCGTTACGGTGCAAGACTGGTATTCCGTATGGCCATCACAGCATGTCTACTGATATGGCTGCTTATGGCAATGCTCAGTATGCAGGCACGACGTTCTGGAGTATCTACAGCACTCTCCGTTGGAGCAGCTCTACTAGCCGTTCCCCAAGCAGTGATGGAAACGGGCATTGGTTTGTCTTTCGCCAATTGGCGAGGATATCGACACTGAGTTTTCTGACCGCAGCGTGCTGTTACATGTTTCTCAATGCTTCAGCGCCCAACAAGCGTTGTTTGGGATCTGTCAATGGATTCGCGCAGATAGCCAGTGGGGTCGTTACCGCTATGGGACCCGCGATGGCCGCGTCCCTATTTTCATTATCTACTCGGTATAATCTTTTGGGCGGGTATGCGGTCTACATAGTCATGGCAGCGCTGTATCCCCCTGCGATCTTACTTACTTTGGGGCTACCTCAAAACGTGCGCCCAATGTGGGAACACCAATAGAGGTAGGCGAAAAGTAAAGTAGGGGTATTCGCCTAGAACTCCTTATCCAATAGCATATGAAACTGGAGTGATTTCCCTGGCTGCTATTGCCGATCCAAGGGAAGAACTGATTTCCAGGCTGCGTATGTGAATTTGAAAGAGACCTGGAACATTTAAATCCTGACTTTGGGTCGAATTCCATATTAACGTCGGTTACCGCGGTGTATGCTTAACCAACTATCACATCACCATTACGACCAGCGGCTCTACTAGTAGGGAGCAGGCAAGTTTAGTACGCAGGGTTATTCGCTGAGCATCAATGCTGACATGCTCGACGTCAGGCACTACGATCAACGATGATACAACTATGATGACTCACAGACGCGCACTACTTTATCGTCGAATGGGACTCATCCTATCAAGTGGTCCTCCACTAATGTATCGCGGCAAAGGAAGTGACCTGTCCTGGATGTTGCCATACTAAGAACCCAGTGGTCCAGTAATCCGTCAATTTGTAACTGAGCACGGACAAAGTTTATTTGAACACGAATCGTCGACGTGGGTTTCAAATGGTTACAGGAAGGCAAGTAGCTAGTAACTAGAAAATGGGTCCGAGCGGTACATGTCTGGCGAATGGAAGAGTGTAGCAGGTGACGGTGATATATGATCCAACCTCCGATGATGCCTACACAAATCGCCAGTTTGCCTGTAGCTCAGTGTCATTGGACAAAGCCTCCTTGAGATGACTTGCAGGTACTTACGATATTTAACAAAGGCTAATCATGAGTATATCGCATAAGTACATCATATTGATTCAGCACGATTTGCGCTCACTTATTGCCGCTATTGAGGGTCATATCATGGATGTGTCCCTCAACGCACGAAGCGGGGCGAGCACCAGGAAGGCAAGCTGGGTTGGACATTTGTTGTTGATTGAGTGTTAAGACTGAGAGGATTGATTCTAGATTGTGGGCTCGTAGCAAGCTATTTATCCATCTTTAAAACCGAATAATGCCGAATTGACAGCCATCCGCAGCTCTACGGTGAAAGGCGGATAGATAGAAGTGGAGTAACTATCCCCAAGTCGCAGTTGATATACTTCCGTTCCCAAGGTTCTGTTACTGCACGAAGTCTCCTGACACCGCGGACCGAGCAAGCAATTCTGGAGTACCCCAGATCGACATAGGCTTAGTGTTGTCTTTATTCAGCCAGGCTGCCGTTCCGCCTCCAAGTCGGCGCTGAATAATGCCGAATTGACATTGAGGGGATGTATGAAATCAGCCATCTGCAGCTCTACAGCGATGCCACTATCCCCAAGTCGCAGAATTCTTCTGCTTGATATCCCCAAAATGGGGAAAGCCTTCTGTTCCCAAAATTCGCGGTTCTGTTGCTGCATGAAGTCTCCTGACACCACGGACCGATCAAGCAATTCCGACTCGACTTTAGAGTACCCCGGATCGACCTTTGTCTTCATAATGCCGAATTGACATTGAGGACATGTATGAAATCAGCCATCTGCAGCTCTACGGCGATACCACTATCCCCAAGTCGCAGAATTCTTCTGCTTGATATCCCCAAAATGGGGAAAGCCTTCCATTCCCAAAATTCGCGGTTCTGTTGCTGCATGAAGTCTCCTGACACCACGGACCGATCAAGCAATTCCGACTCGACTTTAGAGTACCCCGGATCGACCTTTGTCTTCATTCAGCCCTGCCGTGACGCCTCCAAGTCAGTGCACCTAATAATGCCGAATTGACATTCATATTTTCGCAGCTCTACGGAGAAGGGCGGATAGATAGAAGTCGAAGAACCACTATCTCCAAGTTGCAAAACTCTTGTTTGATGTTACCATAAGCGAATGACATGTAACCGCCCGGATGTTTCGGAAAACCTGACTTTTAACATACCCCAGACCGACCTTGATCTACAGTTGTCTCTATTCAGCCAGGCTGCCGTGCCGCCTCCAAGTCTGCACCGAATTGACATTGATGGAAATCAGCCATCAACGGCGAAGGGCGGATAGATAGAAGTCGAACTATTCCCAGGACCCCAAGTCGCAAAAATTCTTCTGTTTGACATCCCCATCTTGGCAAATGACTTGTGGCCGTGGGCGGACAACCGGATGTTTCAGATCGACGGGAGAAGCAGTGAGAACAGGCGAGGAACGCGCACGTTTGCTACCGCCAGGGTATGTCTGGACATAGGAATGAAACAAGATTCAAATATAGCAACCTGGCTGCAAAATGGTTCGCGAATAACCGGGGTGACACCCTCAGATTGCCTAGCAGACTCCAAAGATGGTGCCGACCCATTTACAGGGTAACAGCTGTATCAAGATGCCCGAGGAGTGTCAGCCACAAGTCGAGGAGAATGGTTGATCATGCCGTTTTCAAAAATGATAAAGAGAGAATCTAAGAGAGTGCAACCACAGAGAGTAAGGTTCATGTCCCCTCATGCTTTACGTGTGCATGACAGTCAAGGGGAGATCAGATATCTGATCAGATGCTGCAGTACGGAGTTTGGTCATGTGACTGGCTTTTTCTTTTTTTTGCGGAAGACATTTAGTAATTCCAGCGAACTAAATTAAACGGCACCAAAACATTCTGATCAAATTCTGGTATAACAAACGACGACATATTTTTCAGAAACTCATCACGTTTCGATTGGGAGTGAAACGCTTGTTTTCGTAGAGTGTTTTTAATGTTCCTTGGTTTCTCGCCGCCGAAACAGCAAGTTGGCGTTCGGATTTGGTAGGGACATAGCCCCAAAGCTCCTGGGCTTCTGCCGCACTGCGTCCTCCAGCGCCACGTCGTACGTTGTGACCAGGATTGTCAACATTAGCTTGAGCATAGTCGCCGCGAAGAATCTTCCAGTGCACACGTGTAACCCAATCCCCCATGACAGGGAGCCTACGTGCGTGGCGGTCAACTCCACCTTGCGGCCTATGTTTTCCTTTCTCGTCTTGTCGAGATACCTGAAGGGCTCAAAAGTAAATGGGTCGGAGTAGTTCGATTCGTTCGTGTGGATTGAATGCGCTGGAGCGCTTAAACGAGTACCTGGTGGCAGGAACGTTCCGTCGGACAAGGTATATGGCTGAAGCACAATACGCCGTAATATGACTAGAAACGACAAACCTGCCGGTGAGCTCAAAAACAGAGAAGAAAATATTCAAGAACTGACGGGCATCGGCGTCGATTCGCATGCTCTCCTTTATAAAGCTGTCCACTTTGATCATTTTGCTGGTGGCGGCGTGGGTTAAGCCCTCTTGGCGAACTATCTCGTCGACTTCCTCTCGTAGTATCTCAGCATACTCAGGGTATGCCGCCAAGCGGTAGGCAATGTGAAAGAAGGTCTGCCATCTATGTTCAGATTAAGGAATGATAGGGCCAAGTAGCTGCACGTACCGTTTCCGCAGCATGCATTGCCGAGAGATACAAAGCGAGCATTCTTCGAGCAAGTTGTTCGTCGCTTTCTTCCCTACGTTCTATCAACAAAGTCAAGAAATCATTCTGTCTAATCGACTCAATATCCGATAAACTCTGGCGGCGAGATACAAACCGGCTTATCAGAGGTACTCTCAGACAGTAATCGTCGCCGCTCGCGTATCAACGGCTGAAGGTGTTTTAGGCTGCGCGCAATCAGAGCAGGTAGGCCTGTAAACCGATTGGCAACGAATCTTTGATTACGTAAGGTTTAAGCTCGGAAAACTTTGGTGGATTACTTACTGTCGGAGGAAAGGTGGCGTGAAGTGCAAAATCTGTCCTATGTTAAACACCTCCACTGCAAAATGGACAGTGAGATCAACGAAATCGGCATTTCGACCTGCCGACAAGGATATCAGACCAACGTCATAACAGCAATAAAATACTCACTTAAGGTGGGTCCCACGAAAACAGAATTGGTCGCGCGACTTAAAATCGGCATGATCGTCTTAATAGCGCCAAGTTTCAGCCATCCTGAGAACGTGTAGGTTATGGGAAGACATCAAAGCAAAAAGCCAGACCATTTCTCCCGGCAGGAATGAGGTCGTTGAACGAGTCCCTAACTTCACTGTGAAATGCTGAGAAGGCGGCGCGCATAATCCGGTTCAGGTCCGTTGCAATAAGGGGTACATGGTAAGGATCTACAATGACAGTAGGACCAAGTATGACATCGACATGGAAGAGCTTCCAGAAAATGATCCCTTCAAAATGAAAGGTTGATAGTAAGAGTTTATCAACTTACGTCGACTGCAGCAGCGCTTGCAGAAAATATATCCTCCGGAACCTTCGCGGCTTCTCGAATGAGGTCAGGGTTGACAATAACAACGAGCCAACTGTCAAGAGTCGGAACACGGAAAATCCCCTCTGAAAAATACTTGGTAGCAGTGCATCAGGCGGTTGGATGATCGGAGGAGGGGCATCAAGTTTGAACGCACCTGTTCACACCCGCGCTGGATGATGGCCTTTCCATCGAATAGAAACTGAAAAGCGCCAGCGAACGAGAGTATCTGAGATGTAGGGCCGATGGCGGGAATGTGGTTGAGCTATGGTGGCCGATTGAGTATAGATGTGCGGTCAGTAGATTCACTCTCGGAATACTTGCTCGACGGGCAGGCCACGGGTAAAGATGGATGAAAATGATGATGGAGAACACACACAACGCCAGAAAGATTCGGTCATCAGGCTGACTCTCGAGTAAACCAACCATCGTGCAACGCGAGGATAGACCTGCAATGATGGGACAATGTTACAAGAGTACACTTCCGACCGATCCTTATCGATTATCAATGCATGTTGCCCGCTGGACTGATAGTCACCTGACCACTTATGGAACTGTCACGCACTCGAGTGGGCACTAGGGGTGCCACTGGGACGTCCTGGCACCTTTCAAAGAAGCTGATCTCATTGATTTATGAAGACCTGACCCTGGATGGCAATCATCTGTTCGAGGGTGGAATCTATAGACGGGGATCTGTTTTCCGGCCCGTGAGGTCGAGCCTAGGTCGACGATAGGAGCGGGCACATCCTTGCGCAGTATTGACGGGACACATTTGTGATCTTTTAGTCCGGGTCTGCGAAACTAGGGGAAGATCTGGCAAAGGCAATAGTGAGGTCTAAAAGACGGGTCAGAATTGTCGGTCACGTATTTCGGAACGGAAGGCCACTCGGAGTTCCTCCGGTCGGTTTATGATTATACAGCAGATCATTAATACCGTGATCACCAAGCAACTATGAAACTATGAAATGACTTTCAATGTCCAACGGGGGGTGATGGGGAGTCTGGGAATGTGATTTTTTTAGAACATTCTCTGGCCGTAAGGATTTCATAGCGATATCGGCGTTCAGGAGAGGTACACCCTGGAATAGGCTAAGGAAATATTTAGCATATTCCGCATGACAGTTTCGGAACAACTACCTCAAGCTTGAGAGACGACTCTGTACCGAAACTGACTGAAAAGGAATGTCGCTCGCGACCATTTGGATTGGTCACCCGATGAATACAGGGTTTGAAGATATCATCTAATGCCGATTAGTTCCCGACGTGTTTCCATGATTTGATTATACATACTGGTCCGCCGTGCAAAGAAGTTGCCAACACTAGAAAGAAACGCTTTAGAATCGAAGATTAACTTAAAAACTTCGAGTCATCATACATGATGATGAACATTCCTGGGATCGGGGGTACTTGTATCCACTGTTTTGCGGAATTCTGCACTTCCAACGCCTGAATACCAGGTTGCTGCCAGAGCATAGTGAATAGCTGATGACCATGATTGACATTAGTATTTGGAAGGCAAGCCAAGTCCTCTTACTTGACAACTAAACGAGACATATCAGTTCCATTTACGGCATTGTGAACGTCAATGGGCTTACTCCGTGTGGGCTTCAGCACCTATCTCATGCTGAGGATCTTTGTGGAAAGGATAGTGCAGTAAGCACATCGCTGCTGCAGAATGGGCCGTCTAAACCATTACATAAGGAATCTTCTGGAATGGAATTGTGACCTTCGTTACTTTCCTGGAATCCCTTGTCATTATCGAAAAAGGTCTCTGGAAGACCCAAAGCCAAAGCAAAGAAAGGAAATAAAGACCGCCCGAATGCGATCGCAGCACGGCTAGAAGAGGGTTACTTCAATATGATCACGCAACTGCATTTGGAGTTCGAAACGTACTAGAAGTTCGTGACTTTGATGCGGAAATCGGGGACCTCGGGGTGCCAGGAATCGGCATTCGCCGCCATTCCAAGGTCATTTTCATCCAAATACTGCGAGCCGATGCTTAGGCTTTCTTGAAAGAATTGAAGGACCTCTGAGTGCTCGGCTATGTCGATTGAAGCGCGAGGGCACCCGACGTACATGCTAAATAGTATATCCAATCATAAGTCAGTGCTATTTCAACTTCAACTTATATTTCGACCTACACCTTTGATTCCAGTGGACCGGAGAAATATTCTTGAGCCACTCCGAATACACCTTGAACAATTTCGTCTGTTATTCCATGGTTGCTGACTAGAGTCGAGTGCAATTAATGATCATACAGTCATAGCGGGGAACGACGAACCATAAAAAACTCCAACATTAGTACAAGCCTCTCGGATTTTAGCAGCAAGGGCATTTCGTGTTTCTTGTTCGGAACTTGAAAGATCCAATAGATCTCTGTGGTTTAGCCGGAATCAAGTCCAATATTTACATGCATATAACACGGACATACATAATGGGGATATGTTCAAAACCTAGGTGAGCCTCAGGTCCTGTCGACAACATTGAAAACTGGTGCTGGTTGGACAATATGTCGGAAGACTAAGGTGGGCGGAATTGAAATTATAAAGTCGCAGGGGTGCCCAGCATGACCCGATTCAACCGCGTTGCCTCAGAGCCAGTGCACCGAATAATGCCGAATTGACATTGAAGGAAAGGTCAGCTCTACGGCGAAGGGCGGACAGATTGGAGTCGAACCAACTCATATCCCCATTTTGGCAAACGAATGACATGTGACATGTGACCGGTGACCGCCCGAACCATCGAAAAAGTAAATATAGAAGTTGAACCACCACTATCTCCAAGTCGCAAAATTCGATATCCCCATTTTGGCAAGCGAATGACATGTGACACTCAGTCAAAAATCGTGTATGCGCTGTGCAGGTCAATGTCGTCCCAAACTCTGCGACTGTCACTGTCAGTATGAATGTCGTGTGATATCCGACGGTCCAGCTGATTAAGCACGAGTTCAAAAAAAAAACACCGCCGCGTCGCGCAATAGATTGGAGGTATCACTCAGTTCCCATGCAGATTCGGTGGGACTGCTGTCCGTTCCCAGGTGGACATAGTGGTGAATGGTTCGAACGCTTTTAGTAATATGTTCTAACTTCGGTCGTTGCCAGGATTCTTGTTTACCGCTGGAAACTCACTCATCTAGATCTCAGTGTATCGCACGGTTTTTTGAGAGAGATCTTGATGAATAAATATCAGCACTGTTGAGAAAAAAGTGTGCGTCGTCCCAAGACGGCCTAGTGACTAAGCCGCAATCTTTCCCTCTGAGAATGTCACCAGGACATTACCCCCTACCCGACGTTCCCAGCGCATAGACGTCTACAAGAGCGCATCCAAGGTCGAAGTGCGCGTACCAGACCCATACCAATGGATGGAGGAGCCCTCAGAAGAGGTTGAGAACTGGACGACGACTCAGACGATGTTCGCTCAAACATACCTCGATCAGTTTCCGGATAGGCTGAGGCTCGAGGAAAAGTTCCGCTCAATTCTGAATTACGCTAAAGTGATTACCTAGCCCTTATCCTGCGTTTGTATCGTCATATCAGAGCAACATTTTACAGTTCTCCGCACCGACTCTCCTTGATGACGGACACTGGGTTTGGTTCCACAATAGTGGTCTGCAACCCCAGGCGGGTATGTACTTAGCCGTCTCCTTGTTATCAGAGATGGTAGAGTCAATACTGTCTATTTTGCAGTACTTTACCGCTCCAAAGAACCTGCATTTCCTGATTTTTCAAAAGACGACCGTGAAATTGGTAATGTGTTCTTTGACGTAAGAGGTTCCACAAATATCCGAACGATCCCTCTGACTTCGCTCCTCGCAGCCGAATCTGTTGGCTTCTGGCGGTGATGCGGCCGTAATAACTTGTCGATTCTCCCGTGCGGCCAGTACTTTGCATATGCCGTATCTCATTTGGTGGGCCATAGCATCAAACATTCATGAATTGCCTTTATATGATGTTTCTGCACAGGGAGGCGATTTTGTAACAATCTATGTTCGCCCATCGACTCTCCTCTGCGTTGGGATGCCATTGCCAATGGCGGAGACGGCCGGCTGCCTGATGAAGTCAAATGGTGCAAGCTCATCTCAGTCATCACATGGTCAAAGGATTCCAGGGGTTTCTCTATCAAGTATGGCCCACCTTCATATCAACTTAGCCCATGGTTGGCTGATTAGACGACTGTAGCGCTTTCCTCCTCGTCAACTCCATGCTGAGGTACAGAACGACAGAAATGCCATGGTATGTTACCATCGACTAGGAACGACTCAAGGTAAGATGATCTATGTTCCTTTGCATAAACTAAGCTATTCCACAGCGGAAGACCTCGTTATACATCAAGATGCGGAAAACCCTGACTGGATATACAACGTGGATACTTCCGACGATGGCAAATATCTATATTTGTATCTGTTCAAGGATACTTCAAAGGCAAGCACTTTCTATTGTCGTTCCGAGACACAAGCGGGCCTCACAGTCAACAGAGAAATCTTGTGTGGGTCGCAGAGCTCAATGGAGGTCGTGTTGGACCTGAACTTCAGTGGCGAAAAGTCATAAACAAGTACGTGGCCGACTACAGTGTGTGAGATCTTTTCCCATTGGTTCTTCACGCCCTATTTTCTAACACGAAATACAGCATTACGAATCACGGATCGCTCTTGTACGTCACAACCAACTTGGACGCGCCACAATACAAGGTTGTAACTGTCAACCTATCAATGGATGAACCCGAGATTCGTGACTTTATACTCACGGATAAGGACGCGAAGGCTGTTGAAGTTAAATGTGTCAACAAAGACTACTTTGTCGTCATCTATAAGCGCAATGTATGTGGACCAGCAGTTCACTCTTGTGCTTGTACTCATATCATCCCTGTAGGTCAAAGATGAAATATACATCTACTCGAAGGAGGGAGTACGGCTGACTTGTCTGGCCTCGGATTTCGTTGGTTCTGCATCCATAGCAAACCGAGAGAAACAACCCCATTTCTTTATCACTTTATCTGGATTTACCACTCCCAGCACTGTTGCATGCTATGATTTCACAATGCCGGAAACACAACGTTACAGCATCATACGGACAACGAAGGTCCAAGGCTTGAACATAGATGACTTCGAGGCTACTCAGGTCTGGTACAACAGCCATGATGGGACAAAAGTTCCCATGTTCATTGTTCGCCATATATCAACCAAGTTTGATGGAACAGCAGCAGCAGTTCAGTATGGTAAATTCCCTGGTCTACTCTAACAAAAAATATCTCTGATGACCCTGTGTCTGGTACAACAGGCTATGGTGGATTTGCTGTGTCAGCGAGTCCATTTTTTAGTCCAATTCTCCTCTCTTTTATGCAAACTTATGGTGTTGTCCTTGCTCTTCCAAATATCAGAGGTGGAGGTGAATTTGGTGAACAGTGGCACAGGAGTGGGAGGCGAGAAAACAAGGTTTGCCAATTATTTGCCTGGCATACTTCTGTGAGAACTAACCTTAAGCCATTCACGATAGGCAAATAGTTTAGATGATTTCATTGCTGCTGCGTATGCTGCGTATTTTCTTCTGGTTGGCTTTTTGCTGAATATTTCCATCAAAAGTCAGTTCCTTGTTAAGAGCAGGTATGTGGCACCAGGAAAGGTGGCTATCAGTGGTGCATCAAATGGTGGTCAGCATTCCTGTTTTATTCTATTATTATATTGTTGGATCTGGATGGCAATAGGTTTTCTTGTCTGTGGTTCACTTGTTCGGGCACCAGAGGGGACTTTTGGTGCTGCTGTTCCAGAAGGTAGTGTTGCAGACCTTCTCAAGGTAATTAAATTCAAGTGTCTTTCAAGTCACTTATTTTGCTGCTGCTTTCCAGTTCCACAAGTTTACAGCAGGTTTGTGACATGTCTTCATTCACTGCTGCTAATTGGCAATGTTCTTCAGGCCAAATTTGGATGAGTGAATATGGGACCCCATCTTCCTGAAGAGTTTGACTTCATCTATCCAATATCTCCGATACATAATGTACCCACAAACAAAATTTTGCCTGCCACATTGATTATGGTGAACAATGGTGAGTATCACCTTCCAATTGATGACTGAATTAAGATATTATAAGGTGATGACCGTGTTGTGCCTATGCATTCCTTCAAGTTTGCTGCAACTCTTCAGCACAATTTACCTGATAATCTCAACCCTTTACTTATCCTTGTTGACAAAAGTTGGCTTGGGCATGGTGAAGGAAAATCAACAGACAGACAGTGAGCAGAATATTACTATTATAGTGTCCTCTTCTTGATCAGTTTTTAGTCTCACAGATTCCATCACCAGGTGGGGATTTATTGCACAAAGTCTAAAACTTGAGTGGAGAAAAGAAGATTAGATTCCCATTGGATATGTGGTCAGATATGTATTCTGCTCATGAGTGTATTCTACTATAGTCAAACATCAAGGTGGTTGAGGGAATTATGACAGAGGAAGGTTGGGTCAGGGTTATCCTTCAGATAGTTGACACCAGCCTTATTGCCAAACTTCTCCATTAAGTCATTAGCAAGTTGCTTCCCTGCTGTATGGATGTTGTGAAACCCACTGTGGTATTAAAACCCATGTGTCTCTCAGGTGAGACCACCATTGAAACCTGCAGTTACAAATTATCAGCAAAATTCTATACACTTTTTGACAACTATGTAGGGGGTTTAGGCCTTGCAATGGCATTACCAAGAAAGGAAATGCAACACATTTTTCCACAAGTCTCAAGTTGTTAGTTTGACATGTGTATTCCTAATTGGGGCTGTTGGGTACATAGCAAAGTCTCATGCTCAAATATATAAATATATGACAATCAAACATTACAACAAACATTCAAGCAGGCTGACATTGAATGTGTAACTCTTGAAGATGGTTGTAAACTTTGATAATGGTTGATAATGGCTTACATAGCAATAACAGTGTGGGAATCATTGATCAGATCTATCAAGGCATGCCAGACCCCCCCCAAAATCCTGATGTTCAGCTAACCATACCAATATCTTCAAAAAGGTGGTTGTGCACTTATTGAAGGGTTTCAATCAGTGCACTGATGTGCTATAACTATTGAAGATCTTGAATAGGCAAACACTTACATATGATATACTGGTGTGCCTTTCAGGTGAGACCACCATTGAAACCTATTATCAGCAAAATGTCAAGTTCAACTTTGACAGCTTTAAAAGGAAGGTCAGTTTCCTTTCCTACCTTTCAAAGTTCTCAAGCCCTTTAACTGACAACTTCAAAAATACTGTACATGATGCAATGGTACAATGGCAAGTTTACACACAAAATGAAATTGTGGCTGTGATGACACATGTCCTGGAGCAAGTGTGTGCATGTTGAGTGACCATCATGTGTGTATATGTTTTGACATTAATTGCATGGATGGTGGAGCAAGTGTGTGAGCTAGCAACAATGTTATGCAAATTCTAGAGTGAGTGTGTGTGCATGTTTAGGCAGTGGCAGGCCTTGGGCTGATCGCTGTTGAAGTGCACATATATACATTCTCACAGACTGATCCTGCACTGTCATTGGGGAAACATGGTTCAAGGTGAGTGCTTGAGAGATAGGGGTTCACTAGTGAATCAGTGCAACACCTTGCCCTGCAAACATCTATTGTTCTCATTCATACTATATTCCTGTTACAATTTATTTATTCCCTTGATTACATAAAGGCACAGCCACTGGAGGGATAGGTCAGCAACCACAAGATGGTTGAGTCATCAGGAGTCTTAAGAGAGGAGTCACATGATTTCATGGGGAACATGAGGCCATAGGCATATGTATAAGGGGGGGGGGATCAGTAGGTAGTGCTCCTTAGCCTTATGATTGTTTCTGTTGTACACAGAGCAACTATTGCTCTTTCTCTCACTCTTCTCAAACCTTAGGGTTGTGTGGAATGATGTTCTAACATAATTGTAAGGCTACCAACCTTACTGTTTGACTCAAACAACAACAAGCATGCTCTGCTCATTGTTACAGAAGGCAAACACCTTTACCCCTTCCATTGACATCACCTACATTCTAGGTGACATCAATTATTCTCTTAGGCAACAAACAGCTACTGTGAGTGATAGAGAATGCCCTTGGCTGTAGATGCAGTGTCAGCAAATCCAGTAGTGTGGTGAGTGAAAACCAGGCTTAAACAACAAAATGGTCAAGGACCCTTGTCTCTACATGGTGTAGTGCACCAGTATGGATCAGGCTCAATTGCTGTTATGAAGACAATCTTGTTGATGTGCCATATACATATCAAGGAGAACAGTCTACAGGCACCAATCATGTATTTGTTCTTTGAACTGAGCACAAGGACACTGTAGTGAAGCCCCAGGTACCATGTCTTCAAGGTCAGTATCATATTCCAGGTGACATCCTCCTTGCTAGGAGTCTCCTTGTTACCATCACAAAATCAGCATCACATTTTCAATTTATCTATCAGTGGTCTGGGACCACTACCACAGTCTTTATACTGGCCAGGAGCCTTAGGAGGGAGCCTGGGAACACTTTGTGTGGGTTAGCACATGGGGGCACTTACCATGGGACAAGAGGATGGCCATACAAGGCAGCCATACACTATACTAGGAAGGACAGCCAGATTAGGCAAGAGGATCCACCCTTGATGGCATCCTTGATTGATGTCAGCATCAGCACATCAGGGGTCATGCCATCACACATCAGGAAGGAGCAGTGGAAGTGCATATGGTCATATGGGATTGCAGCACAGCCTATGGAGACGAGGCTTTAAGGATATAGCCTCTTATGGTTACAAGATCTAGAGCAACCCAGACTGGTCCAGAGAATGGTGTTACAGTGGCTGCACCCAGAAGCATAGCAACAGTGACAGTGTAGAAGCAGTGCTCATACAGGACAATAGGAAGCATGAATGCTGTAGGAGTGCCAGTGGTACTAGGTGGTGGCAAGGGTCTTCATAGGAATAGTACATATATAAGTAGTACAGGTAACTTGAGTCTCCCCAGACTTAAGATAGTTTCCCTTACACCCATGTAAGACTCTGTCTATAGCCAATATACCCCTCTCCCCCTCTCCCTTCTCTCCCTTGGTTGCCAATTGAACAGATTACTTTTTGCAGTGCTGAGAGGCAAAAGCAGTAGAAGATTTTTGTTACAGGATGGAACATGCATTTCACATGAGGCATTGCACAAATCTTTACATAATCCAATCTTATCATCATCTTATCACCAAACCTGTTACATTTGTCACAATGGAACAGGTTTTCAAATATGTATTGCCATTTGCCAACATGTTGTTGGGTGAAATAGGAATTGTCTTTGAGGCAGAATGGGTGCAAGGATGTGCTGTCATGAGTAAGGTTTAGGGCTCCCAAAGTTTGGTTCAGTTTGGTTTGGGGCCATTTTTGGCTGAACCTGAACCTGGACCAACTTGAACCGTGGGAAAATTCTCATTTAGGAGATTTCAAGTGTTTTCAGGTGTCAGGTGGTGAAAAACTTTTTTGTGCATGCCAGCAGGCTGGTGGCAAGCAAGTGCATGGGTAGGCAAACAGGGAGGTGATTGGGGCAAGCAGGCAAGCAGGGAGATGACTGAGTGAGAAGTCACAGGCAGGCAAGCAGGTGGGTAGGCATGGGCAGGCAGGCAAGGGGACAGGAGTGAGCAGATGGGTCAGCAGGCTGACAATAAGTGGGTGAGTAGGTTGGTGGGCAAATGGGTGAACAGCTGGCCATGAGCAGTCACAAGCAGGTGAGTACACCAGTGAGCAAATTGGTCATACCTAACCAGTCCTTCCATAACAGATCCCTTAATCCCCTATGCATATTGGTATGTCATCCTGTACAGGTCCATAGGATTCCAGATAAAATATAGAAAAATAAGGAAAAATAGATAGAGTCATAACATGACCCCCCCCCCCCCCCCCCCCCCCCTTCTTAAGGCTTCATGTCCTGGGAAGCCATGTCAGTTGTAAATGAATTATTTTGAGTTCCTAACAAACTCATGCCACATGTCTTCTTTGGCATATATATTTCTTTGGTCACCTTTCCACCATTGCCAGTTGTGCTTGAGCTTTTCCAGGTATTTGCACTCAAATTTGCTGTCCTCCCATCCATACAAACACTTTGCAACAGGGATTGCCATGTGGTTCTGCCATTTGTGGGGACTAGTGCTAATATTGCACACATTGACCATCCACCGGGGTGCGCTAGGATTGGTTTTGTGGAATTTCTGAACTTCCTTTTTGGTGTTACCCAGATTTTTTGCCAGTTCCCAAGTTGACTCCTCAACAGGGTAATTTTTCCACTTGATGAGGTATTCCAGGCATCCACCACCTTGCCCACTGATGTGGCTGTCCATGACCTCCTCCACTTTGTATTCATCATCCTGAGACTCTGTGCTTCTTTGCACAATGTGGCTTTTTCCTTAAAAACTGGCTCTTTGTATGGTTTAAGGTGGATCTTGTTGAATATGTTGTAGATTTTCCAGGATGCTGGAATCTTCAGCTGGTATGCAGATTGTCCAATTTTTTTGACCACCTCCAAGGGTCCTACAAATTTGCCATCCAGTTTTTTTGTGATGCAAAGAGTGGGGAGATTGGCAGTGCTAAGGTAACCTTTATTGCCTAGTTGATACTGGTGCACAGGAGCTTTTGATTCATTGTACTTCCACTTCATGGTTTCCATGGCCTTCTCAAGTGCTGCAGTGGCATTCCCTCAACCTGTTTTGCCAGATCTTCTACAGCTACCGCTTTTGGGACATAGGTCAGATTGGATTCCTTGTATGGATGCCACCCATAGTTCATGAAGAAGGGGGGAGTACCCCATTGCCAAATGCACCTGATTGTTGTGGAAAAACTGTGCAATGGCTAACCAATCACTCCAATTATTCTGCTGATGGTTGACAAACATGGTGAGGAACTCCTTAACTGTTTGATTCATGCATTCTGTCTGGCCATTGGTTTGTGGATGGTATGCTGTTGAATGGTTGGCCTTAATCCCTAACATGCTGTATAAGTCATCCATGAATTTGGGGACATTGGGGCCCTTGGTTGCTGATAATTTTCTTAGGTAACCTGTGTTCTCTGAAGACGTTATCCCAGAATAGTGTAGCAACTCCTTGTGATGTGATGGTGGATGTTGTGGGTAGAAAGTAAGACTTTTTTGTGAATCAATCCACAATTACCAAAATCATGTTGTTCCCTTTTGATTCTGGAAGTGGACCAATCAAGTCCATTGAGATGACTTCCCATGGTGCCTCTACAGGTTTCACATCCAGTGATATAGTTCTGGATGTCCTTCCTCATCTGCAGCCACCAAAAGTCCCTAGTTACCAGCTCAATCATCTTGTCTATTCCCAGATGTCCCCATGAATGATATATGGACAGTAAAGATTTGTGAGTATGAATGTTTGCTGGGACATAAACCTGTCCTTTCCACTCCACCAGACCATTGATGACTTTAAAGTCTCCATTGTTATCATCCAGCCCCTTTTGAACTTGAGTTTCCCATTGCCTTTTAGGAATTTGCCAAATGTCATTGATAATATCCTCAATAGCCCTATCATCATCATATACCCTGACAAATAAATTGTCTTTGAGCAAGACAACTCCTTCATTGTCTGGGCCTCTTGGATGATGATCTGTCCTTTGTGACAGAATGTCTGCCTTAGAGTTGGATTTTCCTGATTGATGCTTGATAATGATGTTGTATTTTTGCAAGCCTGTGACCCATTGTGCCTATTGCCAATTAAGATTTTGTGGTTTCCTGAAGTATGTCAGATTTTGATGATCTGTTAATACTTCAACAACCTCCTTTGTGCTTTTGAGATAATGTGCCCATTCATAAAAGGCGTGCATCAAAGCCAGCATTTCCTTGTCATAGATCTCATAGTTCTGTTCCACATCATTTAAAGCTTTCGAAATAAAAGCTACTGGTCACCAGGATTCATCCTTTCCTTGTTGAGACAGGATTCCACCAATTGCAAAATCTGATGCATCCACTTTGATTTGAAATTGACCCTCATCATCAGGAATCTTGAGTACAACCTCCCTCACCACAAGGTCTTTCAGTCCCTGAAAGGCTGAGTCTTGTAGTTTGGTCCAGAGCCACTCATTTTGTCCTGTTAACTTAGTCAATGGCTTTGCTATTGATGCAAATCCCTCCACAAAGCATCAATAGAAGTTCACAAATCCCAGAAACTGCTGTAACTCCTGCTTACAGGTGGGTGTCAATTGCTCTAACTTTGCCAGTTTCCATTCAAATGGAGTCTTTGCTGTGACCAAGCCCAAAAAGTCGATTTCTGGCCAATCAAACCAACACTTTTCTGGTTTCAAAGACAGTTTGTGAATTTCCAACTTTGCCAGTATACAGTGACTCAAAAAAGTGATTCAATGTTTGATGCTTTTGAACTGTTTGTAGAATAACTGAAGAGAAAAGACAAACAAGGATAAACTATGTGGAGCTGAATAAGAGCAGTACATCAGGGCTACATACTGATAAATAAATTATGTAAATAGGCACACTATCCATGGAGGTATGGGCAATTTAATTTGATAACTCATTGAATCACTTATTTGAGTGTGCATCAGAAACATCAGACTGACATGAATCAGTGGCTATGACCTGAAACTGATGATGGATGGTTATAAAAATGATGGTACCTTGAAATTAATGTTATATAAGCAGTGCAAACTGTAGAAAGGTGACTAGATAAATGTCTCAGTCACGTATATTCAGACTAAACCAAGTGACAATGTACCTAGATAAATGTCTGTGATATGGTAAATAAATGGGTATGAAAACATGTAAGTAAAAGACTCACCTCAGTCACGTATATTCGGACTGAGGTGTAGTATCATAAACACTCGTATTTATAGTGTTCGACAGTTACACTTAACGGAAGAGAAAAGAGGCAGATCAATGAGTCTGCACAGAGGGCGCGCTTAAGTGCGTACCAAAGGGATAGCCAAGCTGTTCATCAATGCTTGTCTCGACGTTATGTTGTATCTGAATGACTTCCAACACTCCTCCTCAACATGACGTTTCATTTTGAGTTTCTGAGAGCCCAAGGAATCTTCGGAGGCGCGTGAATTTGCTAGTGTCGAGGGGTTTTGTAAAGATATCCGCGATATTGTCTATTGATGCGATATGTTGTAGAGAAACATTGCTGGCCAGCACGTTGTCTCGTAAGAAATGATATTTAATGTCTACGTGTTTGACTCGTGAATGTAGCAGCGGATCTTCGGAGATTATTTTGGCAGCATTATTGTCGCACATGATCGTCGTTGGGTTTTTGCATGGTACATGTATCTCGTCTAGGAGTTGGCGTATCCAAAGAGCTTCTTTTGCTGCTTCAAATGCTGCAATGTATTCCGCTTCGCAAGTTGAAACTGCGATGACTTTCTGCTTTCGGGCGCTCCAGGAGATGACTCCAGATCCAAGTGTGAATGCATATCCACCAACGCTCCATCGTGTGTCTTGGCAGTTTGCCCAATCAGAGTTGGTGTATCCAAGGAGGCTTATATTATTCTTTCCGCCAAGTGTTAAGGTCAGGTTTCTCGTTGTTTTTAGGTACCGTAGGACTTTGATGGCTGCACGCCAATGCGTTGTTGAATAGCAGTCGAGAAATTGTGACAACTGCTGTACCGCATATGCAATGTCTGGGCGTGTTCCGATTGCAAGATAGATTAGGCCTCTGACAAGTGATCTGTATGGGGTTTTTGATAGGGTATGTAACTCCTCCTCGGACAGGACGTTGAGGTCTGGACGTGTTAACTTCATTCCTGGATCCATCGGTATGCGAACAGGGTTAATGTGGGTCTGGGAAAACTGGGTGACAAGTTTGTCAATAAGGGCAGTTTGCGAGAGGTTGATGGTTCGAGCGGAGAGATCGTGTGTGATGGCAATTCCAACACAGAAACAGGCCTCGCCAAGTTCGGCAATGGTCCATTTTTCCTTCATTTGGGATTTTATGAATTCGTTGGCGGTTTTTGTGGATGAGGCCAAAAGAAAATCATCAACATGGACAACAACAATACTGATGCCTCTGGAATTCTCTCGGTAGTAAACGCAGCTGTCAGTGGTTATGTGGATGAATTTCCAGGAGGACATGCCATCATTGAGGGTTTTGTTCCATACCCGCCCACTCTGTTTCATGCCGTACAGGCTGCGTTCCAATCGCCACACCCAATCCTCACGTCCCAGTTCTTCAAAACCATGTGGTTGTTCCATAAACTGTATTTCGTCGTCTGGTAAGAGTCCATATAGGAATGCAGTTTTTACATCAACTTGCTGTATGTCCCATCCGAGAGTAGCAGCGATGTGAAGGACAATGCGCCATGATTCCATTCGAGCAGTTGGGGATGTGGTTTTGGTGTAATCCCGACCATAGACTTGTTCAAATCCCTTGAAGACATGACAAATCTTCCACCGGACTGGTTTGCCGTGTTCATTGCATTTAACTCGGAAAACAGGTTTTCCTTTTCGGATCTTCTGGTTGGCAGGGACAGCTGTTCTAGGAACTAACATGTATACTTTCATGTCTTTTAGTGACCTCAACTCCTCCTTGTACGCTGTAAGCCATTTGCCTGCATCCGGAGATTGTTTAGCTTCCTCCCATGTAGTGGGGAGATTGCTATTGGGATCTGGGTCTGTGTACATGCAGAGGTCAGGAGATGTTGTGAGAAGGTTGGCAAGACGGTCATCTGTGGAATCTTTTAGGGAATGAAAAAGGGCGGCAATTTGGGCGTATTCCCAATAAGGTGGTTTGTTCTGTAGACGAGATTCAGCTACACGTGCAGCGCTTATTTTTGAGCTTTGTATAGCACAAGACAGTCTGTCTTCATTAGGCACATTGCTCGCTCGTCCTGATCGTCTGGGAGCGCTAGCGTCAGCCTCAGCAATAGAAGGTTCAAAAGGATCATGTGGTTCTTCCTGAGCTGCATTCTGTTCTCCATTTGTATCACGTCCATTAGAACTGCTGTTGGATGGCCCAGGTTCGGGTTCCTTTATCGGAGGTGGATCGCTGTAATCATCATTTGGTGATTGTCGAGATATTGGTGTAGATTGAGGATTTAAATTGCCAGTAGATTCTTTTGATGTTTCTGACGTACTCATGCTAGTGGAATGCTGCTGTTGATTTTTAGCATGATCTTCATGGCTTTCGAGGAATTTAACATGATATGAGCTGATAATTCGGCGGGATTGTCGGTGGTAACAGCGGTAGGTTTTTGAGTGGGCGTCATAACCTATTAGTGTACACTCAATTGATTGGTTGTGTATTTTTGGATTATGTTTGTTCTGGATTAGCACAAAAGCGCGGCATCCTATTTCACACATGTATGAGTAGTCAGGTGTTTTTCCAAACCAGATTTCATGAGGCGTTTTTCCATTTAAAGAGCGTGTACTTGTTTTGTTGTGAAGGTGTGTTGCTGTTAGATATAGTTCATCCCACAAGAAAAGGGGAAGATCAGCGTAGATTCGCATTGTTCGAGCTTTTGCCATCAAGGTCCGGTGCATGCGCTCAACTCGACCAATGTGAGCTGAAGTATATGGGGCTGAAAATTCATGTTTTACTCCCCGGGTTTTTAGCCAGCTAGACATTTGGGAACTTTTCAACTCGCCATTATCAGTTCTATATGTTTGGATTTTTCGGGCAATCTCATTTTCTCGGGCTAACTCCCAGGCTTGTAGTTCGTGAAAAGCTTGATCCTTGCTTTTTAATGGAATGGTCCACACATAGCTCGAGTAGTCATCCACTATATTCATCACATATTTATTGCCATTGGTTGATGTTACGTCCTCAGGCCCTGATAGGTCCACCCAAATCTTTTCTAAATGCCTTGTCACCCTGCCTCCATCCTGTCACTGTTTAGGGACAGGTGATTTTGTCTGTTTTCCACGGAGGCAGGCGTCACATTTAGAGGGCATTTGATTAGAAAGGGATTGCGCACCGGTTATGACACCGCTACGCATCATTTCTGTTAGAGATTGGTAGTTGACATGTCCAAGTCTATGATGCCATGTCTCAATGGTGGGTGTGTAGAATGCTGCAAGGCTGCAAGTTTTATCATTGTCTAGTGGTTGTAAGGAGTATAGGTTCTGTTTCGACAAGGTGCCTTGAGCAATGATGTCACCGGCAGATTTGGTGGTAATCCAGAAGCCTTTATCGTCAAAGTGGGCAATAGCTTTATAATCACGTGCAGTTGTTTGTATAGACAAGAGATGGACAGCAGATGATGGAGTGTATAGGGCATTATGCAAGGTGAGGACCATGTTGACTGAGACTTGAAGATGTATGTCGCCAATGCCAATGGCATATATTGCAGAGCCCCCAACACCAGTGATCTGTCGTGGTTTAATTGATCGCAAATTGGCAAAGTCTTTCTGATCAGGAGATATATGTGCCGATGAACCTGTGTTGGCGAAAAAGGGGTTTGTTGCCAGATCAACAGGGGAACTGGTGGTGCCTGCTTTGTTTGCTACAGATATAGCGGCAATGTCAATTTGTCTGCTATTTGTATTCCAATCGACTGAAGATTCTACTTCGCTGTCAGAGGCAGCAATCCATCCATGGTATTCTATGATGTCAACATCCGTGGTTGGAATATTGGCAGCTTTATGGATGGCAAGGTTGGCGAATTCAGTTCTACTCTCAAGTGATGATTTGGCAGTATCGTCTTCCAATTGTATGACATATGCTTTGCCTGTTTCGGGATCAATGACACGAGTGGGTGACTTTTTCTTGTCATATTGGGAAGTTCCTTTGTTTCGCTTAGCGTCCCGTGCATCGTGGCGTGCTCGCTTTGATTCCTCTATTGTCTTACCAGCCATCCCACCCCCAGGTGAGATACAGTAGTCGGCTGTGTGACCGTTTTTCTTGCAGTTGCTGCAATTAATGAGCTTCCCACTGGTACAAGCTGCAAGTGCAATCGTGGTGGAGGATACTTTGTCAGCATCCAGCAGGCGCTGTTCATTTTCAAGAAGTTGGATAATAGTGGATGCCGGGTAAGGTTTTTCCTTCATTGACATAGATATGTTATGGTTGACCATTGTACGCAGATGAGGGTAAGGGATCAGGCCACTGAGGATGAATAAGGAGGCAACAATATCGCTTGTTAAGTCCCCCATGGCGACAACACGTTTGGCCAGCTCCAACTGTTTTGAGGCAGCAACGGGTAGCGGCTCAGCTGTATGTGAGAAGTGCACTGCCACGCCTTCATGTATGAGCTGTAGTTGGTGCATTGGTCCTTCGTTCACATGCCGTTTTTCTAGGATGTCCCAACACTCCTTTGCACATTTGGCCTCAGCAACAATGTCTTGCTCAATTTTGTCAATATTGTGCAGTATGAAGTGAAAAGCGAGTTCGTCATTGGCAATCCAATTAGCATGGGCACGAGGCTCGGTGGAGGCAGGGGGGGCCGTAACGGTGCCCTTGACATAGCCTTTCAAGCCATTCAGGGCAAGGGCGATGAGCATCTTGTTGCTCCATGTCTTCCAATTGGATTTTGATTGCTCAAGTTTTTCACTGGAATATGATTGACTGATCATCTGACAAGAGATAGAGGGCCGGTACGTGTCAGCATCACACATCCCATTAAGTGAGGATGCGGCT
Organism: Amanita subjunquillea; assembly: GCA_020011035.1. Lineage (NCBI taxonomy): Eukaryota > Fungi > Basidiomycota > Agaricomycetes > Agaricales > Amanitaceae > Amanita > Amanita subjunquillea. The sequence goes on along the minus strand of JAEBUT010000010.1, from coordinate 113,135 downwards.
GCGGTGCCAGAAGCTTCGGCCATTGTGGGGGTACTAAAGGTTCAATAGCGTCTTGCGCAATAAATGAATTCTTTCTACGTCAGTTAAAACTGATCAAGAAAGGCCCATAACCTGTAGAAAGGTGACTAGATAAATGTCTCAGTCACGTATATTCGGACTAAACCAAGTGACAATGTACCTAGATAAATGTCTGTGATATGGTAAATAAACGGGTATGAAAACATGTAAGTAAAAGACTCACCTCAGTCACGTATATTCGGACTGAGGTGTAGTATCATAAACACTCGTATTTATAGTGTTCGACAGTTATGCTTAACGGAAGAGAAAAGAGGCAGATCAATGAGTCTGCACAGAGGGCGCGCTTAAGCGTGTACCAAAGGGATAGCCAAGCTGTTCATCAATGCTTGTCTCTGTTACGACGATGCCCTCGTCGTAGTTCGTTCTAAGTCAACAGTGACAAGCAGAGTCTCGGTCTGCTCCCAGCCACTGGACAAGGGGTCTAGACGCTAAGTCAGGCGATGACGAAGGTCTTAGAGAACAATGAGAGAAGAGAGTGTTGAAGTCGATCGTTGTTGAGAGCAAAACTCGTCTAAGTTGGAACTAGAGTTACTCTACAGTACATGGGGTTTTATATACGATCTGGGAACAAGGAAACTATAAAGGGAATGAAACGATAGCTACCTGAGAAAGGAAATATGAAGGTGGCTATGAAAGGAGATAGCGTCCATGCTGTACAGTGCGCAGTCAAGGGGAAATGATGGGAAGGAAACAGTCCGCTGAGACAGGAGGCCGAAATGAAGAGGAAACTGTAACATTACCCCCTTCGTATGCGAGAAGTCGCCAACTTCTACCAAGAGTTCGTCCAACCATGATCCTGCCTAGACTCCAACCATTCAATGATGTTCTTGACATCCTTTTCCGCGGTTTCCATCCGCCATTGCACCGTTTGTACAGCTCGCTGCAACTGCTTGGCCTGAGCTAACATCGCATCTCGTTCATTGTAGGTGAGCGAATGTGGATCGGTGGTGAGGGTGAGGGCGGTGACGTAGTCGAGCGGTTCGGAAAACATCGTGAAGTAGGTGACGAGGGTGGCGAGGTTTTCGCTGACATTATCGAGCATGGTGTTGCGGGTCTGGACAATGGGTATATGCGTGGGGGAGACGGGGGCGACGGCAAGTTCTTCTGGGTGCTCGTGCAGAGCAGGGAGGTCGGCAAAATCAAAGTCGTCGATGGTGACGGTAGTGGATACAAAGACCTCAAGAGGGAGGTCATGGGCAGCGGCAAGGAAGGGCGAGAGGGGGGCGACCGAGTCGACGTAACAGTGGCCACATGCAGTGACCAGGAGAGAAAAGAGGAGGGCAGCGGTGTAGGCGATGGCGACGATGGCAGACATTTTCGATTGAATGACTGGAGTTGGGGAAATATTCGTATCTTCAGAAGCGCCTTTTATTCCTCATTGAATACCTCGTCATCCCAATTGACTGTCCGGAGTTCTCCGTCCGGGGCCCGATAAGTGAATGTGGATGCTCTGATGCTGGGAACATATTCGAGTTCTTCATCAGACTCTTCTGATTCGCTTAGCTCATCCCTGGTAGTGATGGAGATTTCATTCTCAGGGTTTGTGTCTGGTTCAGGAGCGAGATCCTGTGGCGCAATACTTTCTGGTGAATTGGGTATAGTGGGTCCACCTGTGCTGTCGAATGCGTCTAAGAAATTGAGGCTTTCGAGTACTCTATTGAGATTTGAGACTGCGTCTGGGAGTCGTCGCATAGTGACCCATCTGCAGATTTCCATTTCTTTGCTGGCGTCGCTTAGTCGTTCTGCGAAATCAAATAGTATAGGGTCTTCTCGGCGGAGGGCCGCTTTGGTGTATACATCGTTGGTGTGATTTAAAGGTCTGTTGGGCGACGGGAGGTAGGGTGACATAGCGTCTGGATAATATGGTAACTCTTCTGGATCGAATGTAAGGTCCATATATTTCGGGAGATAATGTAATCGGGCATTGAATGGGATTTCAACATGTCCCTGTGGGTGCGTCACATGTCCGTTAGAAAGTCTGGGAGTTTTGTAGGAAATTAATCGGGTTGCTAGGGTTCGAACGAAGTTGACTACTCGAGGTGGTTCTAAGGTGTTGATCGGAGGATAAGGAATGGGAAATGTAATGATTCGTCCTTTGAAGCTTTCGTATGGTTTCGGAGAGTATCGTCCTTGAGTGGAGCAATATCTCTTGGTGTATCGGATGTTTTGTTTGAGAGTTTGGCGGTTGCGATAGCGAGACATGGGGTTTCATAGCTGTCTTCTGAACTTATATGCCCTTAACACGTCCGCAGCATTGCTTAGATTACGCTCGGGTTCCCAGGAGTTGTCATTCGGACCGTATCCCTTCCATCTAACCAGATATTGATATCCTGCTCCGCGTTTTCGATGTGTGAGAATCGCTTCCACCTCAAACTCCTCTTGGCCGTTTACGAGATCAGGGGGTGGGGTAGTATAATTTGGTCCATGTGTTTCAGTTTCTCTATATGGCATAAGGAGTGACGTGTGAAAGACTGGGTGAATGCGCCATTGTTTCGGTAGCTTGAGCCTATATGTTACTGGTCCTAGGACTTGTTCGATTATAAAGGGTCCTTCTCGTTTAGGCGCCAGTTTCCTAGATTGATATGGTATGTTGAGATTTCTATTTTCGAGCCATACTTTATCTCCTTGTACAAATTTGATCGCTTTATTCCTGACTCGTCGCGCAACCATCTGCCTTGCTAATTCATGCGCAGCTAGTGCTTCTTCCCTAGCTTTTCGTAGTAGTTGTAGGCGTTCTTCGGCGGCAGGTGTTGTCATTTTTTGTACAGCGGTTGGTAATGCGACGGGGTTTGTTCCGTACATGAGTTGGAATGGGGAGGCTCTAACTGAGTCATGGTGTCGATTATTGTGAGCAAATTCGGCGATTGGAGTAGTTGTTTCCATCTATGGGGTTCGTTCGCGCAGAATATTCGAAGGTATACTTCTAGTTCTTGATTAACGCGTTCTGTTTCTCCATCGGTCTGTGGATGATAGGCTGTGCTCATTCTGTGATCGATCCCTAACGTCTTTCTGATTTCCTGGAAGACTTTAGCCGAAAATTGTGGTCCTCGATCCGAGATGAGTATATCGGGTAGTCCAAAGCGTTTGAATATCTCTGAAATGTAAAGATCGGCTGTTCCTAATGCGTCGATGGTTTTCTTGCAAGGAGTAAGAATTACCCCCTTTGTAAGACCATGGTCCACCGTGACCAGAATCAAATCATATCCGTCTGCAATAGGAAGATCTGTAATGAAATCTAAAGTGACTTGTTGAAAAGGGCGAGTCGCTTTGGATCCAATAGGTAGAAGGGCCGGCGTGTTTGGGTGAGTATTTACTTTCATCTGTTGGCAAGTGGCGCAACCAGTAATCCATTCTTTGACATGCCTATACATTCCTGGCCACCAGTAATCGCGTTGGAGAAGTTCAAGAGTTTTCATGCGTCCTGGGTGTCCAGAGGTGAGCGATTCATGAACTGTCTTGACGATCTGCGTCCTGAGTGTTCCGTTATCCGGGATATATGCTCTATCAATGTATCGAATGATTCCATCAACAAACGCCCAGTCCTGGAGTTTGGATTTAATTGGTGGAGCGCGTTGAGTTTCAATTACTTCGATAATTGTTCGTCCAAAGCTGTCAAGTGATGTAGCGGTCTTTATTTCTTGGGCAAGGTCTGTGGCGATGAGACGAATGAACTTATTGTCTGGTAACATCGTCACATCGTCTTGAGCATCCTCGCCTTTCATATGATCAGGTCGGCGAGATAGAGCATCTGCTTCAATCATCTTGGTGCCAGGTACATGTTCAATTTTTTAATTCAAATTCCGAGAGCATCATGGACCATCGTGCTTGTCGAGGAGTTAATCGTTGGGGTGACCGATAAAATAGGAGATTTTTGTGATCACAGTGAACTACTATAGGATGTAGCGACCCATGAAGTAAATGTCACCAAGCCTGCAATCCTTTAATTATTGCTAGTAGTTCTCGATCGTAGATCTGGTAATTCTGTTCTGTAAGCGTCAAGGCATGCGAAATAAATCCACATGGGTGAAGCGTCCCCAGTTGCATCTGCTTGTTTAAGCACTGCTCCAGTAGCTTTGTTCGAGGCGTCTGTCTGGAGAATGAACGGTCGAGTGGGGTCGGGCATGCGTAAAACGGGCATGGAGGAGAACTTGTTTTTGAGCTCCTCAAACGCTGTTTGACAGGTGGTCGTCCAATTAAAAAGTAAACCTTTCTTTGTTAGATCTGTCAGTGGTTTTGCTATGGCGGCGAAGTTGCCAATAAATCTCCGATAGAAGTTTCCGAATCCAAGGAAGGATCTAACTTGTTTAACCGTTGCCCGGTGTTGGCCAGTCACGAATTCCTGCAAGTTTAACAGGATCCATTTGAATGTGTCCAGGTGTGATGATCATGCCAAGAAATTCGACTTCTTGAACACAAAATTTGCACTTCTCGAGTTTCAAGAATAAGTCATTTTCCTGTAGGCAGTTCAAAACTCGTTCCGTACGCTCTCGCATTTCTTCTTTCGTTTTTGCACAGATCAAGATGTCATCCATATAAATGATGAGCCATCCTTCATTTATCATATCCTGGAAGTACTCGTTCATCATCATTTGGAACGTTGATGGGGAATTGCAAAGACCAAAGAACATGACTGTTGGTTCGTACAATCCTCGATTGGTTATGAATGCTGCTTTCCATTCGTCACCTTCTTTGATTCGGACGTTGTTGTATCCCCAGCGCAGATCAAGTTTGGTAAAGTAATTTGCGCCTTCTAATTTTGTCATTAAATCAGAGACTAAGGGTAGTGGGTAGGCGTTCTTAATCGTCCACTCATTCAGGTATCGATAGTCCTGACAAGGTCGAAGTGCGCCGCTTTCTTTTTTAGAGACGAAGAAAAATGGCGATGCTTGTGGTGATTTAGACGGTCGAATGTATCCTTTATCGAGCTGTTCCTTAATCCATTCATCGAGGGTTGACTGTTCTTTTAGTGATAACGGATAGATCTTGTTGACTTTTGGCGTAAATCCTGTTTTGAGTTCGATTGCATGATCCCATGGGCGAGAAGATGGAAAACGCTCTGACGCTTTCTTCTCAAAGGTGGCGTGCCAGGGTGTGTATTCGGAAGGTAGAACTATTGGTGCTTCGTCTCTTTTTGCTTGATGTTCAAGTGCCTGTGATGCCGATGTTTTCACCCTGATCCAATATTCGTCTTCTCCCCATTGTCGGTTGTCTAATGCTATGCGCCAGATAGGTTTGGTGTTTTCTGAATCATCGTCCATTTGGAGGGTTTTCTTTCGCCAATCAATCGTAGGGTTATGTTGTTCTAACCATGGTATTCCAAAGATTATCGCCTGATCTCCTAGATTGGTGATCCATAGCCAGTTGTTGTATGTCTTCCCTTCAATAGAGTAGGTGAGACAAGTGCGATGAGTGATTAATCCATTCTGATTGATTGTCCCATCAGCGTTCTTGACTCTAATCGGTTGTTTTAAGGGTTCTTTAGGTAGACCTTTCGATATTCGTTTTGTCAATGAAGTTTCCTTCTGCTCCACAATCAATGAGGGCAGATATTTCAGCGGGTTTATGGGTTGTTTGCACAGTAATGGAAATTCGTTTGTTATTATTTGAATTTACAATTACAGAGTTGAGTGCTAACTGTTCAATGGTACTGGAGGCGTCAACCGCTTTCTGGCGTCTCCTTCTTAAAAACCCTCGGATTCGAGCTCCTGGAGGGTATTCTCGCGTTCTTCATCTGGAAGATCTTTCAATAGCGCCCTAATGCGTTGGGCGGCTGATTCATTCGAGGTCGTTTCCTCTATTGCTCTGATCGAGCGATTCTGTGGGGAGGAGGACTTGTAGGACGACGTTTGGGCGTTCCCCTTGTTTGGGCAGTCCCTGGATATGTGCCCCCTGTGTTCCACATCTGAAACACTTGCCGGTTTTTCGGTATTCCTCCTTTTGGGCATCTGAAAGACGTCCTGTGCTCACAGCATTGATTCCCCTAGATCCTGATGCGGAGGGCTTCGTGTTTCGATTAAATTTGAAATGCCCTTTCGTTTCTCCTGTTCCAGATGATCGGTTCATTAATTTCATGGTTTCCCAAGCATTGTGCAGGCGTTCTGCAGCGTTATAAGCTGTTTCCATGCTGACGACTGCAGGGTTTTCGATGATCTTTGCTGCTACTGATGTAGGGAGTCCTTTACAGAAGTAAATGCGTTGTGCCATGAACCCTGTAATTCCGGTGGAATGTATGAGCGATCGGAATTTCTGAATATAGGCAGGGATGTCGATATCTCCGCCTACTTTGACTTTATCTAGATCATTCAGGGTCCTGGCTGCGCTGTCAGATTCTCCCCAGTCGCTCAAGAATCGTCGTCTGAAGCTGGGGTAGTTTTCCCAAGAAAGTGTGTATGCGCTTTCTGCTGTTTTTCCTTTGGTCGCCTCTGCTGCTTCCAATTCTCCTCGAAGATTGGCTTTCCAATCGTCTAGTTCTTCCCCTAGGTGAAGGAGAACATACTTGATTCGTTTTTTCGATGTTTCGAAGCGCCCTTCATCTAGATCGAATACATCATCAAATGTGTTGATGAAATGTTTTGCTTTAGAGCGCTGTCCTTTGAATTCCTTAATGGAGATTCCCTTTATTCCTTTCGGGGCTTCTTCCTTGTCGGTTGACATGTCTTTCTGTTTCGGTTCTGGTGTTTCAGGTTTCGGGTCCTGTGTTCCGGGTTCGTGTTTCAGTTCTGTGCCTTGTTTCGAACTTTCTCCTTGTTTCGATTCGTTTCCAAATGCTCGATCTATCTCGATCTGCTGTTGTTCTCTGTATTTGTTCCACCTGGTGATTGTCTCTTTGTCGAATGCGTAGAAGGAGTACTCCTTTAGTTCTTCGCTAACTCGGAACTCGTGCCACCAAGTAAGTTCAGGTTCGGTGTTTGGCGGTAGGAACAGTTGATTGTCCTCGTCGTTTTCTTCGTTGTACCAGTGAATCCAAACTTCTCCTGGTAATTCGTCGTTGTGATCTCCTTCCTGGTATTCTCCTTCGAAGAGCTCCTCTGGAACCGGTAGGTTCTTTCTCTTTGTCCCTGAAACGTAGCACCAGACCTTATGTGTCGTAGAAAAGTAGACTTCTCTCCGATTAAGGTAGTACTTCTGTCTGAAGCGAACAGAGTTGTTCGGGGGTCTGATCTGGGAGTTCCTGGTATCAATGATGTCTGGCTAGTGACGATGCACTGAGCGGTTCCTGAGTTCCAACTTGTGTTACGGACGATGCCCTCGTCGTAGTTCGTTCTAAGTCAACAGTGACAAGCAGAGTCTCGGTCTGCTCCCAGCCACTGGACAAGGGTCTAGATGCTAAGTCAGGCGATGACGAAGGTCTTAGAGAACAATGAGAGAAGAGAGTGTTGAAGTCGATCGTTGTTGAGAGCAAAACTCGTCTAAGTTGGAACTAGAGTTACTCTACAGTACATGGGGTTTTATATACGATCTGGGAACAAGGAAACTATAAAGGGAATGAAACGATAGCTACCTGAGAAAGGAAATATGAAGGTGGCTATGAAAGGAGATAGCGTCCATGCTGTACAGTGCGCAGTCAAGGGGAAATGATGGGAAGGAAACAGTCCGCTGAGACAGGAGGCCGAAATGAAGAGGAAACTGTAACAGTCTCAACATTATGTTGTATCCAAATGACTTCCAACACAAACATGCCAGGGTACCCCACTTCTGATATGCACCCCATCTCTGCTGCTCACAAGGAAAACATCATTTCCCTTGCCTCCCATGGTCACTCCACCCAATATATTGCCTCTCACACTGACATTAGCCACCCTACTGTCTCCAGAGTACTCCAAAACATTCTTCCCAATCAACAAACACCTCATCTTGGTTGTCCTTACAAGCCCTCTGCCACTGCCATTCAGTCCATCCTCTCACAGATCACCACTGGTAAAGAGTGCACAGGAGGAGATGGTTGGCATTTGCTGTGAAGCACAGGGAGTGGACAGTGGAGGACTGGAAGAGGGTAATTTGGTCAGATTGTAAGTAGTGGGTGTGGAAACAGGTGGGGGAGGGGTCAATTGAAAGGGAGGTACAAGGAACAGTGAAATTTGGGGGTGGAGATATCATGGTATGGAACTGTATGGGTTGGAATAGTGTGGAGGAGCTTGCAGAGGTTAAGGGGAGGATGGATGCTGATCACTAGGTGGAGATTTTGCACAGTCACTTGCTGCCCAGCTTGGAAGAATCTGATATTGCTGAAGATGATGTCATTTTCCAGCAAGACAATGACCCAAAGCACCCTCCAGAAGGCCAAAAATTAGATGGAAGAGAATAATATCATGCTTCTAGACTGACTTCCAGTCTCCAGACCTTGATCCCATTTAACACCTCTGGCATCATATCAAAATGTAGTTGGAAAGGAGTTTGGCTGATTTGGGAGAGTGGCAGAGAGGTGTGGAATGATATAGAGCTAGATGTGTGTCAGAACTTAATTGAAAGCATGCCTAGAAGGATGGAAGCAGTGATAAAAGCAAAGGGGCTTTGTTTTTGAGATATGTTACAAACAGTCCAAAAGCACCAAACATTGAATCACTTTTTTGAGTCACTGTATGTATGATTGACATGTTTCATATGCTCATCCTGTGTAGATGAGAACTCACCATCACCTTCAACAATGAAGATGAATGCCATGCCTGGCTCCTTAACTGGAATCACCCAGACAGTGATGACAAAGAATTCCATCTCGGAAAACCTGCCTGGTGGACTGAAACTGAATTTAATAATGTCAAGTAAGCCTTTGATTTTGTCTCATTTTTGTATCATATTGGACTAGTACTTGTGGACAAGTTCTCTAAGCTAGTGTTAGAACCTATGCAAACATTTTTATTTTCCTTACATCAGGACCTTCCTTTGTTGGATATCTGTGCATCTCTTGTTACTCCAGTATGCTTATGCAATGTCACTGCTCACATAAGCATGACTCTTGATGATTATGCTACATGCCTATCTTTGTTTCATTTCTATGACATTGTTATGACTTCATTGATGACACATTGTGACCTCATAGCTATGATATCACTCTCTAGCACATTTTTTACCTTTTACAGACATTAGGATTAGTATAAATACTAGAGTTTGTCTTAGGTTGAACCTTAAGTTTGACTCAGCTTGTAATACACAAGTTAACATCTCTGGGAACTACTACAGTGGCTCAAAAAACTGCCCCAATGTTTGGGCATTTTGGAAAGATAGACATGGTGAGAAGAATGACATATGCAGCATGTGTTATAAAATTATGTAATATCATGGCTACATAGCAAATCAAAAATTATGTAAGTTGGATCAAAACCCATTGAGTAATAAATCAAACAAGATATTCACCCATTGGGGCAGTTTTTTGACTCTAGGATATTTGCTAATCTAGTACTTTGTATGACCCCCCCTTTGCCTTCAAAACTGCCTCTATCCTTTTGGGCATGCTTTCCACAAGTTTCTGACATGTCTCTAGTGGTATCTCATTCCACTCCCTTGCTACCCTCTCCCATAACTCATGGACTCCTTTGGGTGGTGCATCATATTGCTGGAGTTTCTTCTTGAGATGTTGCCAAAGGTGTTCAATGGGGTTCAGGTCAGGGGATTGGGCTGGCCACTCCAGGAGAGTAATTTGATGGTCAGTGAACCACTTCTGTGCCCTTCTGGAGGTGTGCTTTGAGTCATTGTCCTGCTGGAAGTACCTCTCATCCTCAGCCATCCCCAACTTCTCAAAGCTCTCCTCCATCCCCTCCTCCAAAATCTCACAGTACTGCACAGCATCCATCTTCCCCTGCACCTCCACAAGCTTCCCAACCCCACCCCAGCCCATACAACCCCAAACCATCAAGTTATTCCCCCCTCCATGCTTGACAGTTGGTGTGGTGGTGCAGTCAGATATGACTTCCCCATGTTTTTTCCAGACATACACCTTCCCATCTGACCCAATCCAATTGATTTTGGTCTCATCACTCCATAACACCCTCTTCCAGTCCTCCACAGTCCAGTTTTGGTGGTACTGGGCAAACCTGAGACGCTTCTGACAGTGGGATAGGCACTTTCTTCTTTGTTGCTGAGCAAAGACCTGCCTCCTTCAACACATTTCGCACAGTCTGAGGAGTGATGGGTGTAGCAATGATGGAATTTATGAATTGTGTGGCTTGGACAGCATTGTCAAGCTTCCCAGAGCTAATTTGGCAGATAATTGACTGTTTATCACAGGGAGAAAGCTTGGAAGGACAACCACCAGGATGGTTTTCTTTATCCTCCTCCATCTCCTTGCTAATCCTCCCAATAGTACCCTTCCCCAGACCTGTCCTAGCTTGGATTTGATGATGAGAATAACCCTCATTGAGGAGAGAAACAACAGAGGAGCACTTTTCAGCTGAGATGGATTTCATGGTGGTGGTTGGGAGTCAAGAAGATGAATGAGCCAAGTCCAACATGTCAAACTAATACAAACAAAGTCATGTGACATTGTTTATTATTTCCACAGCCCCAGTTATCTTGTACTGGAGTGTCACATTGAAAATCAGGTGAAAAATTCAAGAGTCAAAAAACTGCCCCAATGAGTGAATATCTTGTTTGATTTTTTACTCAATGGGTTTCGATCCAAATTATATAATTTTTGATTCGCTACGTAGCCATAATATAGTAGTATATTACATAATTTTATAACACATGCTGCTTATGTCATTCTTTCTCACCATGCCTATCTTTCCAAAATGCCCAAACATTGGGGCAGTTATTTGAGCCACTGTAGTTCTGGTGAGATTGTCAAAGTTGTTGTTCATGCACTCTCATCCACCTCACTCATCTCAAGCCTGAGTCTCCTTCATTGGACTTAGCTTGTAATACACAAGTTAACATCTCTGGGAACTACTAGTTCTGGTGAGATTGTCAAAGTTGTTGTTCATGTGCTCTCATCCACCTCACTCATCTCAAGCCTGAGTCTCCTTCATTGGACTTAGCACTGTCTACTCAATTGCATTTCACCAGACTTCGCTTTGTTATTGTCTTGGACAATCCTCATGGCATTGCAGCATTGATTAGATTGGATGATGACTTGTCATCAAAACAGAGCAAGGGCTTTTTCTTCTTTACCACAGCCTTAAATGAATTTTTCCTGAGGACTCTTCTGACTGTTTCTGAGGAGACTGGGTTAGGGATGATGGCATTGATGTAATTGGTGGCCTGGACAGCATTGGAGGCCTTGCCCATGGTGATTTGGGTGATGATGGCCCTCCAAGAGGTGGATGAAAGTGTTAGGACTAGTCCCACACAACCACAGGTCTCAACGAGGAGGAGGAGGATAAGAGAATGTATTTGACACAATAGACCAGTAAGCTGGGTAAGAGCAAACTATCTAGAGTCTTAGGATTCCTACCTATGGATACGCCCTCCTTATATACCTTTGGTCCTGGTCTGTGCACACAGACTACACTGCCTCCAAGGCTGTGTACACGCAGCACGTTCCAGACCCCTCCATAGCCAGACTCGCCCGGACCCCTATGCCTAGACCATCGTACAGCCACCCATGGCTTACCTAACCGGTCCTTCCATAACGGATCCCCCCCAAGCCCCTATGCATATAGGTATTGCGTCCAGCGTCCGTAGGCCTCCAGATAAAATATAGAAAAATATAGAAAAATAAGAGAAAACGTCCAGAGTCGTAACATGACCCCTGTTACAGTTTCCTCTTCGTTTCATCTTTCTGTTTCATATATTGTTTTATATCCATCATTTCTCCTTACACTGCGCATCGTACTGCTTGGACGCTATCTCCTTTCATAGCTACCTTCACATTTCCTTTCTTAGGTAGTCACTGCCTCGTTCCCCTTATAGCTTCCCTTGTTCTCCAATCGTATATAAACCCCATGTACTGTAGAGTAACTCTAGTTCCAACTTAGACAAGTTTTGCTCTCAACATCGATTGACCCCAACGCTCTCTTTCTTCGTCGCTCTCTAGACCTTTGTCATCGCTTGACTTAGCATCTGAACTCTTTGTCCAGTGGCTGGGAGCGGACCGAGACTCTGCTTGCTGCTGTTGACTTAGAACGAACCACGATGAGGGCATCGTCCGTAACAACCCCCCCCCTTAAGGCTTCACGTCCTGGGAAGCCACGCATGTCATAAAATTCATTTTGAGTTCCTAACAAACTCATGCCGCACCAATTGCCTTTCCAGCACTGCCAATTTCGTTTGAGCTTTTCTAAGTATTCGTGCTCAAACTTGCCATCCTCCCACCCATACAGTCATTTAGCGATTGGGATCGCCGTATGGTTTTGCCATTTCTGAAAGCTAGTGCTAATGTCGCACACATTGACCATCCACCGAGGCGCACTAGGATTCGCCTTATGGAATTTTTGCACTTCCTTTTTGGCGTTGCCTAAATTTTCTGCCGGTTCCCAAGTTGACTCCTCAACTGGGTAATTTTTCCATTTGACAAGGTATTCCAGCTGTCCACCACCACGCCCACTGACATGGCTGTCCATGACTTCCTCCACTTCGTATTTGTCATCCTGTGACTCTTCTACCATTTGCGCTTCTTTGCGCGAGGCTGCCTTTTCCTTTTGACCAGGAAAAACCGGTTCCTTATATGGTTTAAGGTGAACCTTGTTGAATACGTTGTAGATTTTCCAGGATGCTGGAATCTTCAATTGATACGCCAACTGCCTGATTTTCTTAACCACCTCCAGAGGTCCCACAAATTTGCGTCTAATTTCTTAGTGACGCGCAATGTAGGGAGATTTGCGGTGCTCAGATAGGCCTTATCGCCAGGTTGGTATTGGCGCTCGGGAGCTTTTGACTCATCGTACTTCTGCTTCATTGTTTCAGTGGCTTTTTCTAGAGCAGCGGTCACATTAGTGTGAATCCCTTCGACCTGTTTTGCTAAGTCTTCGACTGCGACCACTTTAGGAATGTAAGTCGGATTAAGCCCTTTATACAGATGTCGCCCGTAATTCATGAAGAAGGGTGAATATCCTGTTGCCGAGTGCACCCGATCATTATGGCAAAATTGTGCTACTGCTAACCAGTCGCTCCAGTTGTTCTGTCTGTGATTGACGAACATCGTGAGGAATTCCTTGACTGTCTGATTTACGCGCTCCGTTTGTCCGTCCATTTGTGGATGATACACCGTTGAGCGATTTGCTTTAATCCCAAGCATCCCATATAAGTCATCCATAAATTTGGAGACAAATTGCGGGCCCCTATTGCTAATGATTTTCTTAGGCAATCCGTGTTCTCAGAATACATTGTCCCTGAATAATGTAGCAACCCCTTGTGACGTAACTGTAGACGTGGTGGGTAGAAAATACGACTTTTTTGTGAATCGATTGACAACCACCAGAATCATGTCGTTCCCCTTGGACTCCGGTAGTGGGCCTATTAAATCCATGGAGATTATCTCCCATGGTCCCTCTGGTACCTCATTAGGATGTAATGGTGCCGCTCGAGCTTGCCTATCGGGTTTCACCTTTTGACAAGTTTCACATCCGGTGATGTAATTCTGGATGTCTTTTCGCATTTGGGGCCACCAAAAATCCCTAGTCACTAGTTCAACTGTCTTATCTATCCCTGGATGTCCCCAGGAATGATAAATTGCCAGTAACGATTCTCACGTATGTATATTCGTGGGTACGTATACCCTGCCTTTCCATTCCACCAGCCCATTGACGACTTTAAAATCTCTGCTGTTTTCCTCGAGGCCTTTCCGCACCTGTGTTTCCCACTGTCGATTAGGAATGTTCCAGATGCTTTTGATAATATCTTCAATTGCCCTATCATGATCATAGACTCGGACAAATAAATCATCTTTGAGTAAGATGACTCCTTCATTGTCCGGACCTCCCGGGTGATGGTCTGTACGTCGCGACAAAATGTCCGCCTTGGAATTGGATTTTCCTGACCGATGTTTAATGACGAAATTGTACTCTTGTAAATCCGTGACCCATCGCGCTTGTCGTCGATTTAGATTCTGCGGCTTCCAGAAGTATGTCAGGTTCTGATGATCTGTTAATACTTCAATGATCTCTTTGGCTCCCTTAAGGTAGTGTGACCATTCATAAAAGGCATGCATTACAGCCAACATCTCCTTGTCATAGATTTCGTAATTTCGCTCCGCGTCATTTAAAGCCTTTGAAATAAATGCAACTGGCCTCCATGACCCATCTCTTCCTTGTTGTGACAAAATTCCGCCTATTGCAAAATCGGATGCATCGACTTCAATTCGAAATTGACCCTCTTCATCGGGAATTTTGAGTACCACCTCCCTCACCACAAGGTCTTTCAGTCCCTGAAAGGCTACGTCTTGCAGTTCGGTCCAGAGCCAATCGTTTTTTCCAGTTAACTTGGTCAATGGTTTTGCTGTTGACGCGAATCCTTCCACGAAGCGTCAGTAAAAGTTCACAAATCCCAGGAACTGCTGCAACTCCCGTTTACAGGTAGGTGTTGGCCATTCTGCGATCGCCTGTACCTTGCCTTTTTCCATCCGAATGGAGTCCTCACTAATGACAAGGCCCAGGAAATCGATTTCCAGACAATCAAACCAACACTTTTCCGGTTTCAATGACAGCTTATGATTTTCCAACTTTGCTAGAATACAGTTGACATGTTTTGTGTGGTCTTCCTGCGTCGATGAGAACACCAAAATATCGTCCATATAAATGACAACCCATCCCTTGGCCACTTCTTGTTGGAAGATGTCGTTCATCATGGTTTGAAATGTTGCCAGAGAGTTGGTTAGCCCAAAGAACATAACTAGTGGTTCGAAAAGACCCCTGTTAGTTCTGAATGCTGCCTTCCACTTGTCACCCTGTTTGATGCGAACATTGTTATAGCCCCAGCGGATATCCATTTTAGAGAATATCTTGGCCTTAGATAACTTGTCCACCAGTTCCCCAATGAGTGGTAGCAGGTATCGGTTTTTTATTGTCATTTCATTTAGCCGTCGGTAGTCTTGTACCGGTCGTAGTTTCCCATCCTTTTTCTTTATGAAGAAGAATGGTGATGCCATGGGAGATTTACTTGGTTGAATTCGTCCTGATTCCAAGTTTTCCTTCAGGAACTCATCCAATTGTGCCTGCTCGTCTCAATTAAGTGGATAGATTTTGCAATCCACTGGTTTAGCTCCAGGTATTAGTTCTATGGCATGGTCCCATGGCCGTCGTGGTGGTAATTCATCAAAGGTCTCTTTCTCAAAGACCTTCCAGTGTCCTAAGTAGTGTTTGGGCACTACTTCCTCTAACGTGCACTTGTGAGCGGTTTCTGATTCCTTAGCCGCTATATTGGTGGCTACTGATCGTAGTCATAGCTCTGGTTCTCCAATTTCAATAGCTAATAGGCGTTCACCCTCCTCCAGTTGTTCCAGTGGGTCCGACTCATCCTCTGGCTCTTCTACTTGTGATGCCGTCCAACAGGTTCCTGGACACCTTGTGAACCGAACTTCTTTTTGTTTCCAATCTATGGCCGGATTATGGTGTTTCAGCCAATCGTGTCCTAAGAATAAATCTGTCTTCCCCAGACGCGCCACGCTGCATTCAATTATTTCCTCATGATCCCCAATTCGCAGCTTAAATTGTGTCATGTATTCAATGCTTCCCATTGAGTTCTGGGATCCATCCGCATTGTAGACTGGTAACGGCTTTATCAGCCACCATTTATTTAATTTGTGTCATTCCACAAATTCCTTGTTAATACAAGAGCCCGTGCATCCTGAATCTACCAAGGCTAACACATTTATGGTTTCACCTGTGTCCATTGTTGTAATTACACAGTGTAAGTCCACTTCCTGTTTGCCTGTTGCATGAACCAACTGTTGTCATAGTTGTGTCAAGTTCCACAGTGCCTCTTGTTCTGATAATTTATTGAGGTCATTTACCAACTTGGTATTGACTTCATTGACTCGTTTAGTTGATACCCATTCCTTCAGGCAACGAACTGCAGTTTCAATATCTTCCTGCCAGATCTGTCTTAGTACCCATTCAGGGGTCCAAGGGTTCAACCGATTCGTTTTGACGCTCACACTTAAGTTTCGTATCCGGTGAATGAGAGGAGAACATTCATATAATAATTCAGGTAGTTGTACACAAGAATCATTGTCCAATACAGAAACTTTTTTAGCCAGCAGCGCGGAGCACGTGCCTACTGGCTGTCGCCAAAACCCTTTTCTTTTCCCCATTCCTTCCATTGCTCCTCTGTGAGCTCTTCAATTTTTACTTCTCTTACACGGCTTTTTCCTTTTTCAGCCCATGTATGTTTCTTTGGTTCTTTGCATTCCCTTGCAAAGTGACCCCTTTTTCCGCAATTGAAACATGCCCCAGTTCCTCGTTTTACTTTATCAACATCCATGGTGTTTGAATCATGAGTAGACGTTGACGCCTGAGCCGGCTTATAGGTTTGCGTAGTCGGCTGAGGTTTTTGATAATCCTCTTTAAATGGCGTCTTTTTCTGTCTATCACCATACGCGTCCCGAGCCCGTCGATAAGCTCGCGCCAACTCTGTAACCCTTTCCATGATCCGCTCCAGGGTATCACCTGCGTCTAAATCTCCGACCCGGATTAATTCAAACCCTAGGTTTGGATTTAACCCTTTCTGGAAATGATCCTTGGCGGCGCTGGCATTCCACCCTGTCAAGGGTAACAACACCTTGAATTCAATGATATAATCTTTGACAGCCTGACTTCCTTGTTGCAGCTTCTGGATCTGTTCGACCACATGTTCCCATGTTTCTTTTGACATGAAGAAATCATGCATTTGCCGTTTCAGATCTGCCCATCCTAAAAAGGGAGGTTTCAGGGCCTGGGGGTTGTGTTCATGATGCGCGGCAACCCCTATGGTGGCAGGGACAAAATGTCCTTCCCTTTGTTGTTGATAGGATAAATTAGCCAGCCATCCTTCTTCAGCCACCTTTTGATTAAAGTCGGTATTGCTGTCGATCTGCTCCTTTAATTTCACTGCCACCCATGTTCCTGCCCTATCACCTTTCCCTTTTCGGATTTGCCCAAGGGTGATATAAATGTGTCAGCTGTAATCATTCTCATGCGCCAGCTCAAAGTATACATCCATAGCTCGGCACCATGCATCCACTTGCGCTGGGTCACCTTCATAGTGATCTGGTAGCTCCAGTTTCACCAACGATCTACTAGGTGGAGGAGGTCGGGTGTTCTGATATTCGGTTACTGCTTGTTGCACCAGGTTTCCCATATGAGCCGCCATTTGGGTAGTCCCCTCAGTCCATTCTTGAATGGCTTCGTCCCGCTCAGCTACTTGTTGCGGGGTTGCTCCTCCTGCTACGGACAGTGGTTCCGGTCTCGGGGTGGCATTCGGTCCGAAATAGTAATTGTACTGATTGATGGCTGCATGCAAGTACGCAGTCATTGTATTTGTCCAGCCAAAACCAATTTCCACATGCCCGAGATCTCCGTTGACAATTGCCTGGATCATTGGCCACCCATTTGCCCCATTGACACTGGTTTGCACATGGAATCCGACCCATTTATTTTGGCGGACTACTTGGAACTTTACGAGCTGTTCTGATCGATAAGTCGGATCAATTTGGTTCACCCAATGTGCTGTAGGGAACGCAGGCCATTCAAACCAATTCCACAGTTCCTCTTTGAACAGGACTAGGTAACAGTACCTGGGTATAGCGGGTGTCATGCGATCGAAGATTTTGACCACACTTTGTACTTGTTGCTGGAAGCGTCTGTTTGGATGGTTTCCAGGGAGATTAAGCCTGATTCGGCGTATTTCCCGACTCAGGAACCTTGTCAAGTTGTCGTTCCTTGATGCACCCACGGTGTATTGTCCAAAGCTGTTGCCTTGTAACCGATACATCTCTTCCCAGCCATGCATTCCATGTTCCCGTTTGGACACATGAATTCGCTCGAGCTCCAGCATCATTGTTGTTTCGATGATAGTGGTGCTTTCTCTGTATGCCGGTTGCCACAATAAGATTTTATCCACTGTGGGGGAATGCAGGCCAGTTGAATGCGTCCCAGTACCTATGTTTGATTAGGATTAGGTAACAGTATCCTGGAATTTGGTTATGCAAGAAGGCGGTTCGGGGTCTTTTGAAGTAGCAGTCTGCGCCAGCATCCCATTCAATTGCGCCCATATGTTTGTGATCATGGCCAGACCGTACTAGTGAGGCAATCATATCCCATCCCTTAGGTCCTTTTGGAACTTGTTCGATGTGGTAGCAGTTGTTGTATCCATATGTACATCGGATATTCACTCGACTGTGGGTGTTGCGCAGGTTGTAGTCCCACGAGTTGATCTCTTGGATCTGGGGGAAATGCCGGCCATTTGTACATGTCCCAAAATTGATTTTTTATTAAAATCAAATAGCAGTATCCGGGTACATCTGGATGTAACGCGTGCTTTGTATGAGCAGGGTGTGGGTATGGGTACGGAATCGCTATCTCTTTTTCGACCTCCCGCTTCCAGTTGTTGATGGTCCTCGTCTTTTCCTCATTGTACCCCTGTTTGGGTTCAGGATCTGCGGATTCCCAATCCGCTGCACAAGGAATGGTACCGTTGTACCAGTTGGCGTCTGCCCCTGCAGTTCTGGTTAGCGACTTGCTAGGCCCAGTTTTAACAGTTACCGCTTGGGCGTATGACATGGGCGCTGACATTGAGCGCACCATTGATGGTTGTCCTGCGACCCAGGACGAAATGGTGGAGGCTCGTGTCTTCCCTTTTTTGGACTCCTTTTGTCCGCCAAATCGGGCGAACTTATTGTACTTGCTGCGGCCTTCCATCAGTTTCATGTCCTTCCATGTATAGGACTCGTCTTCATGGGGGCGCAGTGCGGCTTTCTCGATGACATGAAACATGTCATTTTCATGGTGGTCCTGGAGACCGAATTTGATGGTTTTGTCATGCATCTCGGGTTCCCAGGACAGGATTTGAGTAATGGTTGGCCAAGCCGGCCAATCGAACTTGTCGTAAAATTCCTTCTTGAATAGGTACATGTAGCAGTACCCACTCCTTCACCATGGCTTCTCCTCGTGGATGTCCGTGACGGGTGCGCTAGGTAATTGTGGACAAACTAGAGTGTTAACCCAGTTGTCCGTGTACATGAGATCTTCCCCAATGAGTTTGAGGAAATCGGCGAGTCCTAGCAGAGGTGACATGCCAGGGTCATTCTTCATAACAAGCGGGGATACCAGGAACGGCGTGTTGTATCATGTAGGCATGTCCTTCCGCTTTAGGCGTGCCTTCATGTATGGATCGGGTCGTTTCCCATCCAATCATTCCTGGTTGGCGATCTCCGCAGTCACCCTGTTGTAACTACGGGTTTTGATATTCCCGTTCTCGGCGTGCATCAGCCGATTCCTTTCTTTTGTGGACAGAACCAAACTGTTGTGTCGCAATGTGATGATATTCCAGCCCATCAACAGGAGCTGGATGTTCGACGGCATGTCGAACAGTCTTTGGCGGATCTCGGATTCCGGATCCATATCGTGAAGCAGCCCCTCCAGGGTCTGCCTGTCCTTTTCCATCTGGGCGAGCTCCTTCTCAACCCGTTTCTGATACCGGATTTCTTCCCGGCGCTGCTTGAGAAGTTCTTCCCAAGCGTCCTCCTGAATTCAGAGGGATTCCTGTTCCAGCTGCCACAGCTGAAACGTGCGTTGTTGTTGCTGGAGTCGACGCTCCCTGTATTGCGCCTTGCGCCATGTGTAGTATGCCCATACGTGGGCATCCTGCTGCCTGTTGTCAGTAGAAACAATGACTGACTGAGTGATTTCTTCTGCACACTCCTGCACCCATTCAATACTGAATCGTTTGCCAGCCTGCACGAGAGTGAGGCCAGCACAGGGGATGATATAGTTGAACAGAGATGCCATGGTTGTGTCCCTGGTTGTTGCCTTAGACCTTTTAAGTAAAAAGGCTGTCGTCTCTTCTTCAATACTCGCACGTCCCAATGCGAATATTCTTTGATGTGGTCAATAACGCACCCACACTCAATTCTTCGATTTAGTTCCACCAAATGACCCAAAAGCATGGTGCCTGGGGCTTCACTCAAGTGTCCTCGTGCTCAGATCGTTAGATCTGATACGTAATTGGTGTCTCGAGACTGTTCTCCTTGCTACACGGCACGCTAGTGGACTGCTTTTGCTCGTTCCTGAGCTTTTCCGAGACAAACGGTATATTCCGCTGACCAGTGCCTGCCCGCACTTTCAATCACACGGAGATATTCTCGTCCGAATGCCTTTTGTCGCCAGCAACCTTTCAGTAGTAGTCCCTGATAATGATCAAGGAGTCTATCTGTTGTCGAAGTCAAAGGTGATCCTCGAGAGTGGCTCAGTAGTCACGTGGTGTAACATGTACCGAGGTCCGTTGCGCAGGCTTGAGGGAACTCGTCGAGGACGCGCACGACAGCGAGCAAGCAATGCCCGAGGTGGTTGTCAACGACGGCGAGAGGTGTGGTAGAGAAGACTCTAGATTATGTTAGGACTAGTCCCACACAACCACAGGTCTCAACGAGGAGGAGGAGGATAAGAGAATGTATTTGACACAATAGACCAGTAAGCTGGGTAAGAGCAAACTATCTAGAGTCTTAGGATTCCTACCTACGGATATGCCCTCCTTATATACCTTTGGTCCTGGTCTGTGCGCACAGACTACACTGCCTCCAAGGCTGTGTACGCACAGCACATTCCAGACCCCTCCATAGCCAGACTCACCCAGACCCCTATGCCTAGACCATCGTACAGCCACCCATGGCTTACCTAACCGGTCCTTCCATAACGAATCCCCCCAAGCCCCTATGCATATAGGTATCGCATCCAGCGTCCGTAGGCCTCCAGATAAAATATAGAAAAATATAGAAAAATAAGAGAAAACGTCCAGAGTCGTAACAGAAAGCTTGGAAGGACAACCTCTAGAGGAGAATTCCTGGTTGGGATGGAGAGTCCTGAGTGTCCTGGACACTGTGGACTGGCTGATGCTAAGTTTGAATGCAATGTTGAATATATAGCCATTGTTGGCTAGAGAGAGGATGTTTTCTTTCTGAGAAGAAGAGGTGGGGTTCATTGGAGAATTGTGAATGTTAGCCCTCATCAAATAGCTCAATTTGAGTTCCCATGAAAGATAACATTCCCATAGTGACCACCTATCAAGGACTGGCTGCTATACAATAGGTGGAGCATCAGATTCTGACATTTCTGATGAAACCCTGATTTAAAATATATCTCCATGGTTTCTGATTGGAATTCCATAATATTTGATTCCTCACATAGCCCTGATGACATAGTTTATTTTATATACTGATGGCTTGTTTATATTTGCTTTGGTTCTAAAGATATGCTACAAACAATCAAAAAGTGCCTTGTGAGTCACTGTACATCAGTGTAAACATAAGTCAGCATAAGTGCAAGTCATAAGTAGTGCAAGTGTATGTCAGCAAAAGTCAGTGTAAGTCAGTGTAGCATACATCCACTGGCAGTGTATCATCATAATAGCAAGTTGCATTACACTGTGCATATTCTAATGATTAGTTATGTTCTACTAGGCATGGTTAGAGGTGAGCATGTGGACATGCACTGATTGAAGGCCTTCAATTTGTGCACAGTAAAAGTAGCCACAATGTAGTGGGCATGTCAGTGTTTCCACAATTATAGTATGCTGATCAATAAAGTTGTAGTGACAGTGTACATCATTGTAAGCATAAATAAGTGCAAGTCAGCTTAAGTGTATATCAGGGTAAGCCTTGGGATGAGTAATGTAAGTGCAAGTCATAAGTGTAAGTTAGCATAAGTGCAATGTCAGTGCAAGAATAAGTCAGCACAAGTCAGTGTAAGTCAGTTACATTATGCTGTGCATATCATAATGATCAGTTATGTTCTGCTAGGCTTGGTTAGAGTGAGGTAAACATGCAGGCATGCACTGATTGAAGGCTTTCAATTTGAGCATAGTAAAAGTAGCCACAATGTAGTGGGCATGTCAGTGTTTCCACAAATTGAAGGCCTTCAATCAGCAGGGAGTAAAAGTAGCAGTGAGCATGTGAGTGTGCCCACCAATTGAAGGTCTTCAATTTGAGCACAGTCATGTAGTATATCATATGTAAGTGTTTGCCTATTCAAGATCTTCAATAGTTATAGCACATCAGTGCACTGATTGAAACCCTTCAATAAGTGCACAACCACCTTTTTGAAGATATTGGTATGGTTAGCTGAACATCAGGATTTTGGGGGGGGTCTGGCATGCCTTGATAGATCTGATCAATGATTCCCACACTGTTATTGCTATGTAAGCCATTATCAACCATTATCAAAGTTTACAACCATCTTCAAGAGTTACACATTCAATGTCAGCCTGCTTGAATGTTTGTTGTAATGTTTGATTGTCATATATTTATATATTTGAGCATGAGACTTTGCTATGTACCCAACAGCCCCAATTAGGAATACACATGTCAAACTAACAACTTGAGACTTGTGGAAAAATGTGTTGCATTTCCTTTCTTGGTAATGCCATTGCAAGGCCTAAACCCCCTACATAGTTGTCAAAAAGTGTATAGAATTTTGCTGATAATTTGTAACTGCAGGTTTCAATGGTGGTCTCACCTGAGAGACACATGGGTTTTAATACCACAGTGGGTTTCACAACATCCATACAGCAGGGAAGCAACTTGCTAATGACTTAATGGAGAAGTTTGGCAATAAGGCTGGTGTCAACTATCTGAAGGATAACCCTGACCCAACCTTCCTCTGTCATAATTCCCTCAACCACCTTGATGTTTGACTATAGTAGAATACACTCATGAGCAGAATACATATCTGACCACATATCCAATGGGAATCTAATCTTCTTTTCTCCACTCAAGTTTTAGACTTTGTGCAATAAATCCCCACCTGGTGATGGAATCTGTGAGACTAAAAACTGATCAAGAAGAGGACACTATAATAGTAATATTCTGCTCACTGTCTGTCTGTTGATTTTCCTTCACCATGCCCAAGCCAACTTTTGTCAACAAGGATAAGTAAAGGGTTGAGATTATCAGGTAAATTGTGCTGAAGAGTTGCAGCAAACTTGAAGGAATGCATAGGCACAACACGGTCATCACCTTATAATATCTTAATTCAGTCATCAATTGGAAGGTGATACTCACCATTGTTCACCATAATCAATGTGGCAGGCAAAATTTTGTTTGTGGGTACATTATGTATCGGAGATATTGGATAGATGAAGTCAAACTCTTCAGGAAGATGGGGGTCCCCATATTCACTCATCCAAATTTGGCCTGAAGAACATTGCCAATTAGCAGCAGTGAATGAAGACATGTCACAAACCTGCTGTAAACTTGTGGAACTGGAAAGCAGCAGCAAAATAAGTGACTTGAAAGACACTTGAATTTAATTACCTTGAGAAGGTCTGCAACACTACCTTCTGGAACAGCAGCACCAAAAGTCCCCTCTGGTGCCCGAACAAGTGAACCACAGACAAGAAAACCTATTGCCATCCAGATCCAACAATATAATAATAGAATAAAACAGGAATGCTGACCACCATTTGATGCACCACTGATAGCCACCTTTCCTGGTGCCACATACCTGCTCTTAACAAGGAACTGACTTTTGATGGAAATATTCAGCAAAAAGCCAACCAGAAGAAAATACGCAGCATACGCAGCAGCAATGAAATCATCTAAACTATTTGCCTATCGTGAATGGCTTAAGGTTAGTTCTCACAGAAGTATGCCAGGCAAATAATTGGCAAACCTTGTTTTCTCGCCTCCCACTCCTGTGCCACTGTTCACCAAATTCACCTCCACCTCTGATATTTGGAAGAGCAAGGACAACACCATAAGTTTGCATAAAAGAGAGGAGAATTGGACTAAAAAATGGACTCGCTGACACAGCAAATCCACCATAGCCTGTTGTACCAGACACAGGGTCATCAGAGATATTTTTTGTTAGAGTAGACCAGGGAATTTACCATACTGAACTGCTGCTGCTGTTCCATCAAACTTGGTTGATATATGGCGAACAATGAACATGGGAACTTTTGTCCCATCATGGCTGTTGTACCAGACCTGAGTAGCCTCGAAGTCATCTATGTTCAAGCCTTGGACCTTCGTTGTCCGTATGATGCTGTAACGTTGTGTTTCCGGCATTGTGAAATCATAGCATGCAACAGTGCTGGGAGTGGTAAATCCAGATAAAGTGATAAAGAAATGGGGTTGTTTCTCTCGGTTTGCTATGGATGCAGAACCAACGAAATCCGAGGCCAGACAAGTCAGCCGTACTCCCTCCTTCGAGTAGATGTATATTTCATCTTTGACCTACAGGGATGATATGAGTACAAGCACAAGAGTGAACTGCTGGTCCACATACATTGCGCTTATAGATGACGACAAAGTAGTCTTTGTTGACACATTTAACTTCAACAGCCTTCGCGTCCTTATCCGTGAGTATAAAGTCACGAATCTCGGGTTCATCCATTGATAGGTTGACAGTTACAACCTTGTATTGTGGCGCGTCCAAGTTGGTTGTGACGTACAAGAGCGATCCGTGATTCGTAATGCTGTATTTCGTGTTAGAAAATAGGGCGTGAAGAACCAATGGGAAAAGATCTCACACACTGTAGTCGGCCACGTACTTGTTTATGACTTTTCGCCACTGAAGTTCAGGTCCAACACGACCTCCATTGAGCTCTGCGACCCACACAAGATTTCTCTGTTGACTGTGAGGCCCGCTTGTGTCTCGGAACGACAATAGAAAGTGCTTGCCTTTGAAGTATCCTTGAACAGATACAAATATAGATATTTGCCATCGTCGGAAGTATCCACGTTGTATATCCAGTCAGGGTTTTCCGCATCTTGATGTATAACGAGGTCTTCCGCTGTGGAATAGCTTAGTTTATGCAAAGGAACATAGATCATCTTACCTTGAGTCGTTCCTAGTCGATGGTAACATACCATGGCATTTCTGTCGTTCTGTACCTCAGCATGGAGTTGACGAGGAGGAAAGCGCTACAGTCGTCTAATCAGCCAACCATGGGCTAAGTTGATATGAAGGTGGGCCATACTTGATAGAGAAACCCCCTGGAATCCTTTGACCATGTGATGACTGAGATGAGCTTGCACCATTTGACTTCATCAGGCAGCCGGCCGTCTCCGCCATTGGCAATGGCATCCCAACGCAGAGGAGAGTCGATGGGGCGAACATAGATTGTTACAAAATCGCCTCCCTGTGCAGAAACATCATATAAAGGCAATTCATGAATGTTTGATGCTATGGCCCACCAAATGAGATACGGCATATGCAAAGTACTGGCCGCACGGGGAGAATCGACAAGTTATTACGGCCGCATCACCGCCAGAAGCCAACAGATTCGGCTGCGAGGAGCGAAGTCAGAGGGATCGTTCGGATATTTGTGGAACCTCTTACGTCAAAGAACACATTACCAATTTCACGGTCGTCTTTTGAAAAATCAGGAAATGCAGGTTCTTTGGAGCGGTAAAGTACTGCAAAATAGACAGTATTGACTCTACCATCTCTGATAACAAGGAGACGGCTAAGTACATACCCGCCTGGGGTTGCAGACCACTATTGTGGAACCAAACCCAGTGTCCGTCATCAAGGAGAGTCGGTGCGGAGAACTGTAAAATGTTGCTCTGATATGACGATACAAACGCAGGATAAGGGCTAGGTAATCACTTTAGCGTAATTCAGAATTGAGCGGAACTTTTCCTCGAGCCTCAGCCTATCCGGAAACTGATCGAGGTATGTTTGAGCGAACATCGTCTGAGTCGTCGTCCAGTTCTCAACCTCTTCTGAGGGCTCCTCCATCCATTGGTATGGGTCTGGTACGCGCACTTCGACCTTGGATGCGCTCTTGTAGACGTCTATGCGCTGGGAACGTCGGGTAGGGGGGTAATGTCCTGGTGACATTCTCAGAGGGAAAGATTGCGGCTTAGTCACTAGGCCGTCTTGGGACGACGCACACTTTTTTCTCAACAGTGCTGATATTTATTCATCAAGATCTCTCTCAAAAAACCGTGCGATACACTGAGATCTAGATGAGTGAGTTTCCAGCGGTAAACAAGAATCCTGGCAACGACCGAAGTTAGAACATATTACTAAAAGCGTTCGAACCATTCACCACTATGTCCACCTGGGAACGGACAGCAGTCCCACCGAATCTGCATGGGAACTGAGTGATACCTCCAATCTATTGCGCGACGCGGCGGTGTTTTTTTTTTGAACTCGTGCTTAATCAGCTGGACCGTCGGATATCACACGACATTCATACTGACAGTGACAGTCGCAGAGTTTGGGACGACATTGACCTGCACAGCGCATACACGATTTTTGACTGAGTGTCACATGTCATTCGCTTGCCAAAATGGGGATATCGAATTTTGCGACTTGGAGATAGTGGTGGTTCAACTTCTATATTTACTTTTTCGATGGTTCGGGCGGTCACCGGTCACATGTCACATGTCATTCGTTTGCCAAAATGGGGATATGAGTTGGTTCGACTCCAATCTGTCCGCCCTTCGCCGTAGAGCTGACCTTTCCTTCAATGTCAATTCGGCATTATTCGGTGCACTGGCTCTGAGGCAACGCGGTTGAATCGGGTCATGCTGGGCACCCCTGCGACTTTATAATTTCAATTCCGCCCACCTTAGTCTTCCGACATATTGTCCAACCAGCACCAGTTTTCAATGTTGTCGACAGGACCTGAGGCTCACCTAGGTTTTGAACATATCCCCATTATGTATGTCCGTGTTATATGCATGTAAATATTGGACTTGATTCCGGCTAAACCACAGAGATCTATTGGATCTTTCAAGTTCCGAACAAGAAACACGAAATGCCCTTGCTGCTAAAATCCGAGAGGCTTGTACTAATGTTGGAGTTTTTTATGGTTCGTCGTTCCCCGCTATGACTGTATGATCATTAATTGCACTCGACTCTAGTCAGCAACCATGGAATAACAGACGAAATTGTTCAAGGTGTATTCGGAGTGGCTCAAGAATATTTCTCCGGTCCACTGGAATCAAAGGTGTAGGTCGAAATATAAGTTGAAGTTGAAATAGCACTCCCTCGCACTTCGACATAGCCAAGCACTCAGAGGTCCTTGAGAGCCTAAGCATCAGCTCGCAGTATTTGGATGAAGACCTTGGAACGGTGGCGAATGCCGGTTACCGATTTTCGCATCAAAGTCACGAAATTCTAGTACGTTCCGAACTCCAAATGCAGCTGCGTGATCATATTGAAGTAACCCTTTTCTAGCCGTGCTGCGATATCATTCGGGCGATCTTTATTTCCTTGCTTTGCTTTGGCTTTGGGTCTCCCAGAGACGTTTTTCGATAATGACGGGGGATTCCAGGAAAGTAACGGTCACAATTCCATTCCAGAAGATTCCTGATGTAATGGTTTAGGCGGCCCATTCTGCAGCAGCGATGTGTTTACTGCACTACCCTTTCCACAAAGATCCTCAGCATGAGTTGAGGTAGTTGTTCCGAAACTGTCATGCGGAATATCTTCGCTAAATATTTCCTCAGCCTATTCCATGGTGTGGCTCTCCTGAACGCCGATATATTTACGGCCGGAGAATGTTCTGAATAATCACCTTCCGAGCCATTCCACTCCCCATCGCCCCCTAGTTTCACAAATGCCAGTCACATGACCTGGTTTCACATCCTTGCCCCTGACTATGTAAAGCGTGAAGGGAGATGAACCTTACTCTCTGTGGTTCGCGCTCTCTTAGATTCTCTTTCACCTTTGAAAACAGTATGATCACCCGAGGTGATATAGTCAGCTGTTACCCTTTAAATGGGTAGGCACCGTTTTTGGAGTCTGCTAGGCAATCCCTCATGAGGGTGTCACCCCGGTTATTCAACCATTTTGCAGCCAGGTTATTATTTGAATCCTGTTTCATTCTTATGTCCAGACATACCCTGGCGGTAGCAAACGTGCGCGTTCTCACTGCTTTTTCCTCGATCGGAAAATACGGTTGTCCACCCACGGTCACAAGTCATTCGCTTGCCAAAATGGGGATGTCAAACAGAAGAATGTTTGCTATCTATCTGCCCTTCGCCCACTGTGAATTTCGCATTCTTCGGACTTGGAGGCGGCACAGCTGAATAAAGACAAAGGTCGATCCGGGGTACTCTAAAGTAGAGTCAGAATTGCTTGATCGGTCCGCGGTGTCAGGAGACTTCGTGCAGCAACAGAACCGCGAATTTTGGGAACGGAAGGCTTTCCCCATTTTGGGGATATCGAACAGAATAATTCTGCCACTTGGGGATAGTGGTATCGCCGTAGAGCTGCAGATGGCCGATTTCATACATTCCCTCAATGGCAATTCGGCATTATTCAGTGCTGACTTGGAGGCGGAACGGCAGCCTGGCTGAATAAAGACAACACTAAGTCAGGGTCGATCTGGGGTACTCCAAAGTCGAGTCAGAATTGCTTGCTTGGTCCGCGGTGTCAGGAGACTTCATGCAGTAACAGAACCTTGGGAACGGATCGCGACTTGGGGATAGTGGCTCCACTTCTATCTATCCGCCTTTCGCCGTAGCGGTGCGCATGGCTGAATGTCAATTCGGCATTAGTCGGTTTTGAAGATCGATAAATAACTTGCTACGAGTCCACAATCTAGAACCAATCCCCTCAGTCTTAACACTCAATCCCCTCAGTCTTAACACTCAATCAACAACAAATGTCCAACCCAGCTTGCCTTCCCGGTGCTCGCCCCATTTCGAGCGCTGAGGGACACATCCATGATATGACCCTCAATAGCGGCAATAAGTGAGCGCAAATCGTGCTGAATTATTATGATGTACTTATGCGATATACTCATGATTAGCCTTTGTTAAATATCGTAAGTACCTGCTCATCTCAAGTAGGCTGTGTCCAATGACACTGAGCTACAGGCTTACATCACTTCCATTCGCCAGATATGTACCACTCGGACCCATTTTCTAGTTACTAGTTACTTGCCTACCTGTAACCATTTGAAACCCACGTCGACGATTCGTGTTCAAATAAACTTTGTCCGTGCTCAGTTACAAATTGACGGATTACTGGACCACTTGATAGGATGAGTCGCATTCGACGATAAAATAGTGCGCGTCTGTGGAGTGTCAGTTGTTGTATTGAATAACCCTGCGTACTAAACTTGCCTGTTCCCTACAGTAGTAGAGCCGCTGGTCGTAATGGTGATGTGATTTGGTTAAGCCTACTCACCAAGCGCACGTTTTGCTGACTTCGCGCGGCAAATTTACATCCTTGGAACTATTACCACCAAGGCGCCCAAAAATGGCGGATGACTCATCTCCCCGGATTTTCGATAGCACCTTTCATAAATCAGGTGAGCGCTGTCCATAGAGCATTGACAACGATGCAAATTACATTGCATTCCAGCTCGTCAGTGAACTGGAGGTGATTGGAGGAAGACCTCAGTAAAACGGCACTTTCCGCTCGGCCAAACCCGCTCTGGCTCTAGCTCTGGCCACCGCTCTTGCTCCTTGGACAGGAAAATATGCCCGCCGCTCGTTAGCGGTCCAACGACAATCCGCCTTAGCTACCTATGATATCATTTGACGACTATCTCTTCCCCTTGCGCTCGTCACTAGCGCCCTGCCAGTCACAAGTGTTGTCACCTTTGCCTTTAGTCTTGTGTAAATGGGCAGGCTGTCAGCGAGTGCATCGCTTCTTGACATCGCTAGTTCTTGCCTTGGCGCTCAATGAGGCTGCGACGCATTCCAGAAAGGAAACCGCTGTCTGATTAGTTCATATCAAAAGACGAGATAGCTCAGCTACTAGTTCCTCCTCTTAGGCCCATGAGGTGCACCTCAAATGGGACCGGCGGCTGAGTCTAAACCATTACGTGGGCAAACTACAATTGAAATTCATTGTCGTGGGGATGATCGGTGATAAGCCGCACGATAATCGGGATAAGGCTCATGCCGGAAGTGAACAATATATAGCAATGTGCCACCAATGCAATCTGATATTTCCTCTCTTCGCACAATGGTTGGTTTACTCGACAATACGCTTGATGACCGAGTCTTTCCTGCATTGTGTATGTTCTCCATGATCATTGTTTTGATCCATGTCTATCCATGGCCCGCCCGTCGAGTAAGTGTAATCCACTGATCACCCATCCACTGATCACCCACCCGACTATCACAGCTCGACCACATTCCTGCCGTCGGCCCTGTATCTCAGATATTTTCATTCGTTGGTGCTCTTCAGTTTGTATTTGATGCAAAGGCCATCATCCAGCGCGGGTGTGAACAGGTGATGATGTTTTTCTCTGATTAGTCAAGTCCTTGATGACCATTACCAAAGTATTCTTCAAAGGGGATCTTCCGTGTTCCGACCCTCGACAGATGGCTCGTTGTCATTGTCAACCCTGACCTCATTCGGGAAGCTGGGAAGGTCCCGGAGGATGTACTGTCAGCGGGAGCCGCCGCGGTCGATGTAAGTTGAACCCCTGTCGTCGACCTTGCCTCCTGAAGAAATCATTTCCTGGAAGATTTTCCATCTCGACGTCATACTTGGTCCCACTGCCATCACAGACCCTTATCATCAACCCTTTATCCGAACAGACTTGATACGGATCCTGCGTACCGTTTTCCCAGTGTTTCGCAGAGAAGTTAGGGATGCGTTCGACGACTTCATTCCTGCCGGTAGAAATGGTCTGGATTTTGTTTTGGAGTACGAGATGGATTTTCATACGTTTCTAGGATGGCTGAAACTGAGGGCGACAGAGATAATCGCGCCGATTATAAGTCGGGCGACTAACTTTGTCTTCGTCGGGCCCACCCTATGTGAGCATTTTATCGCTGTTATCATAGAGATTATTGTTGACCGCTTTGATGGTATGCTCGTCGGAAGGTCGAGATGCTGACTTTATTGATCTCACCGTTGCGTTTTCGGCGGAGGCGGTTAAAATGGGACTGATTTTGCATTTCACGCCCCCATCCCTCAGACAGTAAGTTATCACGAAATTTTTTCGAGCTCAAAACTTACGTGATCAAAGATTCGTCGCCAATTGGTTTGTAGGCCTGCCTGCGCTGATTGCGCGTAGTATCAAACACCTTCAACCATTGATACGCGAGAGGCGGCGATTACTGTCTGAGAGTAACTCTGATAAACCGGTCTGTATCATGTCGTCAGAGTTTACCAAGTATTGAGTCGAATCGGCAGAATGATTTCTTGACCTTGTTGATGGAACATAAAGAAGAGAGTGACGACGAGCTTGCTCGAAGAATTCTTTCTCTGAATCTCTTAGCAATGCACGCTACGGAGACGGTATGTCGCGGTCGCAAGGCCTTCATTATGCCTTGATCTGAACGGAGACAACAGACCTTCTTTCACGCTCTCTATCGCCTGGCGGCATCCCCTGAGCATGCTGAGGTGCTACGAGAAGAAGTCAACGAGGTAATTCGCCAAGAGGGGTGGACCTATGCCGCCATTGGCAAAATGATCAAAGTGGACAGCTTTATAAAGGAGAGCATGCGGATTGACGCTGAAGCCCGTAAGTTCTCAAGCACTTGTCTTCTGAGCTTACCAGTAGGCTCATTGTCCCTAGTGATATTACGGCGCACTGTGCTTCAGTCATATACCTTGTCCGATGGAACGTTCCTACCACCGGGCACTCATATTAGCGCTCCCGCACATTCGATCCAAACAAACGAGTTGAACTACTCCAACCCACTTGTTTTCGAACCCTTCAGGTATCTCGACAAGACAAGAAAGGAAAACATTGGCCGCAAGGTGGAGATGACTGTCCCGCACATAGACTTTCTGCCATGGGGGATTGGGTTACACATATGCTCTGGGAGGTTCTTCGCGACAAATATACTCAAGCTAATGTTGGCAATCCTGGTCACAACGTATGATGTAGCACTGGAGGATACAATCCAGCAGAGGCCCCGGAGCTTTGGAACCATGTCCCTACCAAATCCAAGTGCTAAATTGTTGTTCCGGCGGAGAGAGGTCAATGTATAAGCAGAAATTTTAAATTATTCGTAGGAAGCCGAGTGTTTCCATTCCATGAACATCCTGATTTGTGAATCAAGCAAAGACCAACATGTTACATTTTTTTTTAGAAAAGGTGTGCAATTTGGAGTAGACTAGTACAAAAACTTATGATACCGGCAAGCCAATCGAACCGGGAGGGTCGAGGGGCGTAGGCAGCCCCCAGTGCATAACTACAGAGATGGAAATTAAGAATCCCACGATGAACGTACCTGAGAGCAGCCAGGAGAGGCCACCAGTGAGCGGACAGGGGAAGAGGGGGACTCCCCGAGGAACCGACCAGGCACACTCCTAGGCGGGTGCAGCCGGGGGCGGCGGGAAGCGGGCCATGAGGCGCTTCTGATGGCGTTTGATGCGCGACGAGGCGACACCTTGTTTGGGTGCAATGTCTAGCTTATACAAAGCAAGCGGCTTGAAGCGGGCTGCATAAAACTTGCAGCTTCGGTCAGTGCATCGTGTGGTCCCACCGTAGGCAGGTACCACATTGAGGAAGGGACCGGTGAACGGTCCAAGGTCGCGTCCGGCAGCGTCTTCATCAGAAGCAGGGCGTTGGAGGGTGACCGGTGACCGGTGACCTCGAAATCGCCCCGGAGAGTCCACGTGCCAGTTTCAACCACACTATTGCGGTCACCGAGAGCAATGCGACTGCGAATATCCTCCGCAGCAGGGAGTTCCAGGCCGTCACCCGGAGGGCGAAAAACAACCTTGGTAGTCTTCGTGCCCTGCGACGTGCAGGAGCGGGCGCGCTTCACCGAGTTGGAGGATCCAGGGGGGCGAAGTGCACCAACAAGTGTTACTGAAGCTATATTCAAAGTATAAAACGAAACATCCCTGCTCCATTTTCATCCGCGCACGGCGGGGGAAATTCTGGCTTACATGGCCAGTTGATATGCATCTGGTTGCCACGCCCTTACGACAAATTAGGTTCATTCCCACCGGAGACACCCGCGGTGCACCTGCACCTCGAGTTGAACGACTGCCACGAAGGCAATACAAATGGCTCGCCAGAATGTAATGATTCTTTCGGAGCGTGGGCTGAGCGATGATACCACCTACCGATACACGGATGGCTCACCAAGCGAGAGCACATGGTTTCTTGACGAATACCAAGAATCAACGAAGAAGCCGATTCCCTTCCATCAGCTCCTCGTCGTTTTGCTCATCGAGTTTTCTGCTCATCTCCCCGGATTTTCGATAGCACCTTTCATAAATCAGGTGAGCGCTGTCCATAGTAGAGCATTGACAACGATGCAAATCACATTGCATTCCAGCTCGTCAGTGAACTCGACATAATTGGAGGTGATTGGAGCAAGACTGGATACTATGTGGGATTGATGGTGAGTGCCTCAAGCTGCTCAGCAAAGCCATCATCATGCACCGCGCACAGTTTTCCTTGTCCAATGTTTCCATGATCCTGGCTAGTCTCCAGCTGAATAGATTGTCCGATGTGATTGGGAGAAAACCCATCATTCTCCTTGGATTGGTTGCATCCGTCGTGTCCATGCTTTGCTTCGGCCTTTCTCGCTCCTTCTGGGGACTCACTGCGAGGTGCACCTCGGCACGTTGGTTTCGCTTTCTAACAATGACTCATCGGTCCTTTAGCTTTTGCCTTTATACCCTTTTGAATTGCAATTCAGGTTAATCTTCCTGCTCAACATATTTGGGAAAGTGCAGACGGATAACCTGCCCTTAACACTACAGTTATCAACAAAAGTGTCGTTGGAGAGATCACAAACTCGACAAATAGGGCCAAGATCTTTTCCCTAACGCTTGTTACATTCTCGTTATGCGGAATTTTTGGGTCAGCGACCTCATTCAATACGTGTCTCTCAAATTCCCTGATCACTATCAACAGCTCGTTGCTTGGAGGGAATCTTGCGAAACCAAGTGACCGTTTCCCTAACTACTTTACGACCGATTTTTGGAAGCAATACCCCTACTTTCTTTCCTGTCTCGTTGTAGCGATACTGAACGTCATTGCCTTCGTCATCATACTTCGCTTCTTTCAAGAGGTCA
Source organism: Amanita subjunquillea (assembly GCA_020011035.1). Taxonomy (NCBI): domain Eukaryota; kingdom Fungi; phylum Basidiomycota; class Agaricomycetes; order Agaricales; family Amanitaceae; genus Amanita; species Amanita subjunquillea. The sequence goes on along the minus strand of JAEBUT010000010.1, from coordinate 79,029 downwards.
GGATCCTCGCATTCTACGTCATCTGTCATTGCCTAATGAATAAATTATATTCAATAGACTCTCGTAAAGGATAACCACCCTCCTCTTCGGGACTCGGAAAATGACTCGTCCTTTGACACAAATCACTCTCCGCGCCTTCTGGATGTCCTCACAAGGCCGGTCATAATAGCCATCGCCAACTTTGCCTCCCTCCAGTTCTTTTTTTCCTGTGAAGTGGCACTTATCCCCCTATTCCTTTCCCTACCTGTTGAATTTGGTGGTTTAGGCTTCGATCCACCAACCATTGGAACATTTCTTGCGATCTATCGTATCGCTATGGTGGTCATCTTGACATTCGCCCCAAAACTGATCAGCCGTTATGGTGCAAGATTGGTATTCCGTATGGCCATCACAGCATGTCTACTGATATGGCTGCTTATGGCAATACTCAGTATGCAGGCACGACGTTCTGGAGTATCTACAGCACTCTCCGTTGGAGCAGGTCTACTAGCCGTTCCACAAGCAGTGATGGAAACGGGCATTGGTTTGTCTTTCGCCGATTGGCGAGGATATCGACGCTGAGTTTTTCTGACCGCAGCGTGCTGTTACATGTTTCTCAATGCTTCAGCGCCCAACAAGCGTTGTTTGGGATCTGTCAATGGATTCGCGCAGATAGCCAGCGGGATCGTTACCGCTATGGGACCCGCGATGGCCACGTCCCTATTTTCATTATCTACTCGGTATAATCTTTTGGGCGGGTATGCGGTCTACATAGTCATGGCAGCGCTGTATCCTCCTGCGATCTTACTTACTTTGGGGCTACCTCAAAACGTGTGTCCGGTGTGGGAACGCCAACAGAGGTAGGCGAAAAGTAAAGTAGGGGTATTCGCCTAGAACTCCTTATCCAATAGCACATGAAACTGGAGTGATATTCCTGGCTGCTATTGCCAATCCACGGGAAGAACTGATTTCCAGGCTGCGTACTATGTGAATTCGAAAGAGAGCTGGAACATTTAAATCCTGACTTTGGGTCGAATTCCATACTATATCGACGCAGCAGCTCTTCGTCGTTTACCGCGGTGTATGCTTAACCAAATCACATCACCATTACGACCAGCGGCTCTACTAGTAGGGAGCAGGCAAGTTCAGTACGCAGGGTTATCCACTGAGCACCAATGATACCGACAGGCTCGACGCCGGGTTATTTGCTGAGGCCAGTGATTCAGTGACTGACTCACAACGACACTCCGCAGACGCGCACTACTATAGTATCGTCGAATGCGACTCATTATATCAAGTGGCCCTCCACTAATGTATCGCGGCAAAGGAAGTTGGCCATAAAACGTCTTCACACCCAGTTTCAACCACCCCGGACATCCCTCCTGATCTATCTACATCATCGAGCGGACCATGATCGCTCTCTTCTTGGCTTCAACCCAGCCGGCGAAGACCGAGGGAGTCGAACCGCCAACACCGCCGGTGCCAGCAGCCACCACACCGCTCCCAATTTCTCCACGTTGTTGTTGCACCCAGGAAGAATCGGCTCCGTCCGAACCATCCTGCGCTCCCTCAAAACGCTGCTGAACGGTTCAGGTACGTTGGAGACGGCTTCTTCCATCCCCTGTGCCCTCATCGACCGCCCGCGTCAGCCCATCCGAGGCGAGATAGTTGACAGCTCTTGAACAGGACTTGTCGTCGTCCCTGTCCTGATACGAGCGCAATGTTTAGATCAACTGTTAATTGAGATACGGTGATGGCTTGGGGGGTAGGCGGTTCGAAGAAGATCGAGGCGAATTCCCAGGTGAGGAATGTGCTGTATGCGACGAACCACCCTCGGACGAGGAGCGGGAAGTGGTACAGGGGAAGGGCGAGTGTCCAGTGTCCGTGCAGAAAGTGTGCGGTGAATGGTGCGAGAAGGTGGGGAATGAGAGGCAGGCAGTAAAACAGAGGTGGGAAGAACCGGCAAAGCGCGAAGAGGATGCAGGTAAGCGGAATGCTGAGTGACGTGAGAAGGATACAGACGAGGATGGTGTAGATGATGATGGTAGGAGGTGTGATGAGAAGCCGCGAGGATGAGAAGGGCGAGGAGGTGAGATCGACGATGGTTTGCGACAAGGTGAGGTAGATCAGGCGTGGGATTACGGTACAGGGGATGTTTTCTTTGGAAAAAATGAGGATATAAATCAAATATGAGAAGATGACACTGTGTACTTGAATTTGACGAACAGTCTGAGATTAGCGTGTCCATCAAAGACGAGGTGGAGAGCGAGTAGGGCAGGAAATACATTAGAATTGAGCGTGACGTGCTTTTTTTTGATAGTGACGTCGCCTCCAAACTCAAGTGACTATAGCCTGTTGATACATCAGAAGGACAGCATAGGCTCGAAGTGCCGGCTATGAAGTGTCGAATGGCAGCTGGGGACCTGCTGCGGACATACTTTTCCAGTCTGTTGATATGGTCCACACGCGTTTGTCGCCCATCTCGAACCAGCGCTTCCATTTTCTTTGCTTTGTCGTCGTTCAATCTTGTCCCAGACTACGATGGCGCCGATGACGACGAGAAGAGTAAGGTCAGCAACGGCAGTTTTTTCGTGGGAAGAAGATGGGCGGCCACCAAGGAAGATGAGGACGTGTCGAGAGACATGTCCGCAACAGCAGGTATCGAGCCTGATAGAGCAGGGAAGGCAACAATAGCTTTGAAGGGACCGGCAGGGAGGGGAGTTCCAGAAGGCTGGTAGAGATCGTTTTGGGGTACTTGAGAGGCTGAGGGGACTTGATTGTGAGGATCACTGTTAGTGGATTGGACATGAAGAGATCGGCATGCCGTTGAGTTTCTGACTCGAGATTCGGAGCAATTGGTTGGGTTGTGACGTACGGATGGTTTCAAAATCCCGGGACTCGGCAAAATGGGATTTTCATTGCGAATCTCGTGAAAAGATCCAATAAGTATCTTGTTTGTCGATGGGCTGTAACTTGCGATGCGCTATACGTGGAAGGAGATATCGGCGGAAATTGCCCCTGGAAATTGGTTGCTGCACGTTGAAGAAGCAGCCGAAGTACTGCATCAGTTTTTCCCTTTCTAGTTTGCACAACGACGTCACTGGGTCTCCCCGCTTCATTGCCTTTCAAATTTGCGGAAACGTAATCTACTTGATGCCTTGACTGCGTTGGACATTATCCATTACATGGCGCCTGGCAACCAGGTCGATGAGCGACAATTGTTTGCCGTGCATGTTGTAAGTGGCCCTGGTGTAATTACAATAAAACTGGGACTTGCCCTATCGTACTAATTTACTTGATCGGTCCCCAAAAGCGTGATGAAAATTGGTAGTAGATAGGGTAGTCAAATCCATATACTTAGCGCTGTGTTGGCGAGGAGGCTTGGACGAGAAAAGGAGCGATACATTATGTAATCACAGCATGAACGAGCTTCGCCAGCCGAAGAAGCGCAAATTCTCCGGTCTCAGTGGACTGGAACTGCAGCTGGCTTATAATGCGGTTTCCAAGCTGAAAGAAACCTTCTCCTACGTGGAGTCGGTGAATCCGGAAGGAACCTTGGTCCCGACCGACGATTTTGACCAACGTGTCCTCGAAATACTTGCTATCTTTGAAGCGAGGATGAAAGTGCCACAGGCATGACTCTGGTTACGAGACGAGTTTCCACGACTCACTTCCTGAAGTCTCATTCCTTCTCCAATGTGGACAACGATAACTTGTCGAAGTTGAACATCAATTTTGCAGGCAGTATCAGCCTGAAATCCGATCTCGATGAACGCATCGTGACGACCTCTTCCCTAAAAGAGGACGACCTTTGGTCTTCTAATAATCTGTATCGCCAATTAAACTTGTTGGAAAACCTCATTGCCAGGAGCGTATGTTAACATTCGATCGCATTTGCGCAGCTCTAATACCTGGCCAGACCGAAGCAAGTGCCCGTGCTTGGATAGATGCTTTCTTCTTCCGGGCTACTGCAATGTTATCCTCCGATAAGCGTATGGTTCTCACCATGGAATATGCTGTACCCAGTGTCAACATTGATCCGTCAAACATAAACATTTCCGGACTTATAGACTATGCCGCCATAGTAGCAAACAAGAAGAATGCTAGTAAATCTACGGTTGAATTCTCTCAATACCCCACTTCATCATTTCCATAGGAATTTTCCGACAAGACTTACGGCTTTTAACCATCAAGCGGAATATGGGAGATTCAACTGGCCTGTTTGTCGTCGAAGCCAAGCTACACGATCCAGCGAACCACATTCCTCAGGCAGTCGCTGGATTATTTGCATGCGCAAAGCATCTTAAGTAAGCTGATCCTATGGGCCTGGGCGTTCGCGTTTCTGATATGTCATTTTATCAGTAAACAGGTCGTCCGTGGTGCTCTGACCAATGGTCGTGAATGGATCTTCCTTCTCGTAAAGCTCAATGACGATGGCAACGGAGCCTCGTTCATGCAATCTGATATCATTCACTTAAATGTGCAGCAAGAGGGACTGAGCGGTCCGCAGGTGATGATCCGCCCATTCCCTGATTTGATCGCTGGCATTTTGTCGCATTGGGTGAGTTTGACTCAATCAGCGTATTGGATCGTTGGCTGAGTGGGATGCTAGATGCAAAACAGCTTCGTAGAGCTTGCGAGTGATGATTGGTTTCAGGTGGAGGCTTAGTACGATGATTTGTATGCATTCAAACTATATGAATTGTATTCCGAATTGAGTTTACTCGTGACAAATCCAAATGCATTTGAGGGCATGGGTGAGCCTTGGAGCTTGGAGTCCCAGTGCAAGCTTCATCAAGTTGATAAGAGTCCCTAGCGTTGTCCTAGGTAGCAGAAAAGGCCTAACTCCTAATTTAGGGTTTAGCTTTTTCCGAGGCCAAATGAAATGAGGTATTGGTCTTATGCTGGGGTGGACCCTATGTTCCTGTTAAAACTCGGTGAATTGCCATGATAGCATCATTGAACACACATGCAAATAAATATACAATTTCGGCTATAGCTCAATAGCTGTAGCTGATTATTTGGCTACAAACTGGCTTAATAAGCCAGCTCAATTTGGACACTCACTTGGTGTTCTCCCTACTACCTCACATGGCTGTTGCCCAGATGTCCTTTGGGTGAGACCCTGACATCAACCTTTTGCAGTGAAATGTGAAAGACAAAAAGTCTTAGGCAATTGGATGGAGGAGAGACTCCCCCCTGGCCTCGGACCATGCCATGCAAAGCAGTGGCCCACAACCCACAAGTTCCTCTTGTCAGATGCAGTGCATTGAAATGTTGAAATGTCAAACAGCAATGCAGCACTGGCTAAGTAAGTGTTCAAATAACTTACATTGTTTAGTAGTGCTTTTGCCTTACTAGATTATTCTATATGACATCATGCACAGTAATGTGCAGTCATGTCAAGTCATAATATATTAATAAATGTTCTAGAACATTCTATATGACTAATATATATAAGTTAAATATGAAACACATATTAATAGTTATTAAATGATTATCTTATCTTCTATCTTATCTATTATGTAATACAGATTATATTTATTAGATTAGATAACAATTAAAACTATTTCTATCTAGAGTTTTTACACTCCCCCTTGTTGAGTATTTTACTGAATATGTATTCCACATAATCCAAGCATTTTATTATGCTTATTCAACAAAACATTCTTTGTTAAAATATCAGCTGCTTGATCATCTGTTTTAATATAATAGAGATCAACCAAATCATGTTTCATGCATTCTCTGATATAATGATATCATGTTTTGTTCTTTGTTCTTGAGCTGAATTAGAAGCCATGTAAATAGCTGCTTGATTATCCATTATCAATGGAATCATTCTTATATCATATCCAAGTTCATTGAACAAATTCTTTAACCATGATATTTGCCTACATGCATCAGATGCAGCCATGTATTCTGCTTCTGTTGATGATAGTGCTATTGCTTTTTGTTTTGCTGATTTCCAGTATACTGGAGCTCCTGCTAATTTAACAACCATACCAGTTGTTGACTTTTGATCAATAATGTTCAAAGCCCAATCAGCATCAGCATAACATATTAATCCATATGCACCTTTTTCATTATACTTTATGCAATAATCAAGAGTACTTCCTACATAATGTATAATATGTAAAGTTTTCTTTATATGTTCCATCAAAGGATTGCTCACAAATTGTGACATTAATATTGTAGCATATACAATATCTAACCTAGTACACATAGCTAAAAATAATGATCCTATCAATTGTTGATAGAAAGTTATCATTTCTTGTGTAGCTTTTTCATTTGATTTGTTTGGTATATAACAGCTGTAAAGGTGTTGTTACGGTTGAAGCCATAGCCTAGTTCTAACTAGTAGAGAGGTGTCAGACTAAGGTCAAGATGGGAGCTACAGGCTTACTAGCTACTTATATACCTGGAGACCTAGGGTATGCTAATGTATAGAGTAAGGGATAGACAAGAGCTGATACAGAGCTGTAAGAGCTGAGACAGGTGAAACCAGGGCTGATACAGGGTTGAAACAGGGTGAAACAGATCAATCCTGCAGGTCAGGAACCTAGGTTAGGTCGCAGTTAGGAATCGAATTGACTGTAAAGTGTGTTTACTGGTTTTGCATTAATCAAACTAAATCTTTCTACTATCTTTTTAGCATATTTAGTTTGATCAATAGTTACCATATGATTGACTTTATCAATCACTATATTCATTCCTAAGTATTCACTTAGATCACCTAAGTCTCTACTTTCCCATTTACTCATAAACTTCTTTTTAAATTCATTAACAGTATCTTCATTATTGCCCATGAATATTATGTCATCAACATATAAGATTATTACAACAATATCCTTATTATTTCGATAAACATATATTCCTGTATCAGCAAATAATCTTTTAAATCCTAATTTGATTATACTGTTATGTGCTCCAAGCTAAAGATGCTTGTTTCAAACCATATAAAGCTCTTTTTAATTTATATACTTTATTTTGATCTTTGGTTTTGAAACCTTCTGGTTGTTCCATATATATATCCTCTTCTAATTGGCCATATAGAAAGGCAGTTTTCACATCTAGTGCTTTGAGTACCCATCCCTCTAAAGCTGCTAGTGCTAATAAGATTCTGACAGTTTTGAATCTTGTAATCAGGCTAAATGTGGCTCCAAAGTCTATTCCTGGTACTTGTGAAAAGCCTTGAACAACTAAATGTGCTTTATATCTATTATCTTGTTGCTTTATAGTATAAACCCATCTACATCCAATAGGTTTATGATCTTTAGGTCTGTCAACTAGTTCCCATACATTTCTATCTTGTATAGATTTTATTTCTGCTTTCATAGCATCTACCCATTTTCATATACTTGAGGATCCTTATCTTTTATTTTTATAAGGTCTCTATAAACAACAGGTATTCCTTTTCTTCTATTTTCTTGATCTGCTAATTTAGATGCTGCTTTTGATAAAAGAATTTTATCTAAATGTTTATTATGTTGTTCAGTAATTCTTTTATTATCTTCTTTCATAGCATTGACTGTTGAAGCAAGATCTTCAGAATCAGTCAAATCTTGCATAGATTTATCTAAATCATCAACTGATTCACTATCAGTTTCTTTTTCTTTTTCTTTTTCTTTAGATTTATCATCATCTATTTTTAGATCTGGTGATTAATCTTTTCAGATGGTTTAGCATATTTCTTTTTAAATGCATCTCCAATTCTTAAAAGATTTTTATTATAAACAAATGTTGGTTGAACCTGTTTTGACAATTCACCCTTTTGATGGTTGAATATCAATTTGTTTTCTAGATGTTCCAACTCTTAAAAGGATTTTATTAAAATCTTTTGTTGGAATAGTTCTAGTTAAATCTGCCATAGATAAACCAGGTTGATTACCATGATTAGTTTCAAAAATTCTATATCTTTCATCATATTGATCTTTCTTTTTATTTTTATTGAATGTGACAACTTTCTGTAATCTTTGTCCTATTTGATTTGGTTTATTAATATCAGCATCTAATCCTTTCTTAATTTGAGTTTTATAATCAAAAGTTTTAGATGTTGGTATTTGTATTTTTGTTTGTTGTTCTATCTTTTTATAATCAACTTTCTTTACTTTATTCTGTTTATCCTCTTTCTGTAATTCAGCTTCTATCTGAATTGGATGTTTACTTCCATAAACATTATCATCTATAACTCTAACTTTTGGTACTTGAGAAGATTTACAAGTTGCTCTTTGTTGTTGAATCACAACTCTTTCTTGTTCTCTGAATCCAAATGGATTAGATGATTGATCCTTAATTACTAGAGTTTTAAAGTCTGGTCCAGTCCGGTTTTTTTGGCTATTTTTAGCCCAACTGGAACCCAACTGGTCTTTTGCTATGTATAAATCTGGCAAGACTGGACTGCAACTATGAAAGACTGGTTGCATGCAGTCTTGTCCAGTTGTAAGATCAGTTAAGACTGGTTGAAACCAATTTTTTCTATCATTATGACATGTAAATAATGTAAGAAACTCAAAAAAGTAATCTAAAGAGTCTATCTACTAGTCAAACTCTTGCAACAGAACGTCAGTATTAAATAAATCCTCATACTGCTGCTCCTCTAGCTCAACTTCCTCAACACAATCAGAATTCCATGCAGCAAGATCAACAATGCTTGGTTTCCATGCAAACTTCATCAACTGTAATTCTTCAAATAGCTTATCTCCAAGACGTGCTCACCAATCTGTAGCAACATGTTTACTAGATGAAAAAAGTTGTTCACATGGCACAGATGATGCCTGGCAGGGGAGTATGTTGAGTGCAATCAGGCTGAGAGTTGGGTTGCAACCAGTTTGAGCTGGTTGAACCCTGGTTGCTGATTTTGCCTGATTCAGAAAGACTGCAACCATGACACATGTGAGCTGGCAGCAACTGCAACTGATGGTCTGGTTGCATAGCAGTCCAGTCTTGGTCTGGTTGTGGTTTTTTTTTGGTCCTTCAACTGGACCTTGAAACTCTATTAATTACAGGTTTCTGAATTATCTTTGGTCTTCCAGCTCCTAATTTATCTCTGTTAGCATCTGTAAGATCTAATTTCTTTCCAATTTGTTTTTGACCTGTAATTTAATCTTCTGGTTCTTCAAGTACAGTGACTCAAAAAAGTGATTCAATGTTTGATGCTCTTGGACTGTTTATAGAATAACTCAAGAACAACAACAAACAACGGTAAACAATGTAGGGCGAAATGAGAGCTGTACATCAGGGCTACATGTAAATAAAAAAAGTATGTAATTATGCACAGTATCCATGGAGATACAGGCACTTTAATGTGATGACTCATTGAATCACTTATTTGAGTGTGCATCAGAAACATCAGAAACTGATATCAATCAGTAGCTATGACCTGAAACTGATGATGGATGGTTATCAAAATGATGGTACCTTGACATTAATGCTATATAAGCAGTGCAAACATGCCAGGGCACCCCACTTCTGATATGTGCCCTGTTTCTGCTGCTCACAAGGAAAATATCATTTCCCTTGCCTCCCATGGTCACTCCACTCACTATATTGCCTCTCACACTGGTATTAGCCAGCCTACTGTCTCTCGAGTACTCAAAAACATTCTTCCCAATCAACAAACACCTCATCTTGGTCGTCCTTCCAAGCTATCTGCCACTGCCACTCGCTCCATCCTCTCACAGATCACCACTGGAAAGGCTGCAAATGCTGTACAGGTTACCAGGCATATAAACACCATCATCCCCAACCCAGTCTCCACCCAGACAGTCAGGAATGTCCTCAAGAAACATTCATTCAAGGCTGTAACAAAGAAGAAAAAGCCACTGCTCACCACAGTGCACAGGAGGAAACGGTTGGCATTTGCCTTGAAGCACAAGGAGTGGACAGTGGAGGACTGGAAGAGGTAATTTGGTCAGATGAGACAAAGATCAATAGGATTGGGTCAGATGGTAAGCAGTGGGTATGGAAACAGGTGGGGAGGGTTGATTGAAAGGGAGGTACAAGGAACAGTGAAATTTGGGGTGGAAACATCATGGTATGGGGTTGTATGGGCTGGAATGGTGTGGGGGAGCTTGCAGAGGTTGAGGGGAGGATGGATGCTGATCAGTATGTGCAGATTTTGGACAGTCACTTGCTGCCCAGCTTGGAGGAATCTGGTATTGCTGATGATGAAGTCATTTTCCAGCAAGACAATGACCCAAAGCACACCTCCAGAAAGGCCAAAAATTGGATGGAAGAGAATAATATCATGCTTCTAGACTGGCCTCCACAGTCTCCAGACCTTAATCCCATTGAACACCTCTGGCATCATATCAAAATGCAGTTGGCCAAGCATGAAACACCAGCCAAAGGAGTTTGGCAGATTTGGGAGAGAGTGGCAGAGGTGTGGAATGATATAGAGCCAGAGGTGTGTCAGAACTTAATTGAAAGCATGCCTAGAAGGGTGGAAGCAGTAATAAAAGCAAAGGGGGGTAATACCAAGTACTAGAATAGCCATTTCCTATATTTCTTATACACACTCAAAAAAGTGATTCAATGAGTCATTGTATTAAAGTAGCCATATCTCCATATATACTGTGCCTAATTACATAATTTATTTATAAGCATGTAGCCCTGATGTACTGCTATTATTCAGCCCCTCATTGTTTATAGTTGTTTGTATTTGTTCTTGAGTTATTCTATAAACAGTCCAAAAACACCAAACATTGAATCACTTTTTTGAGTCACTGTATATCTGAGAAAGACCATTTATCAAAATTTGCTTTTGGTATTTTTGTTTTCTCAAATACTTCTGGTAACAGATTTTGTAAAGGATTTCTAAGATCAATAAATGGATTTTTTATGAGTTTTCTTCTTTATTATATCAGAACCTAAATTAGATGGTTTCTTAATATATTGAAACTTATAATCATCTTTTATTGGTTCCTTTATTAATTTATTTTTCAAGATTAGTTTCATCAAAAGCCTTTTTAATTCATTCTTGTTTTTCTTTATTAACAAGATCAGCTTTTGTTTAGATTTAACAATATGTTTATGTAATGGATGATCTTCAATATTATCATCTGGATTAATAAATGCTTCTTGTTTAAATATATCAATTGGTTTATAATTTGATTTATTTTTAAACAAATCTTTCTTAAATTGATCATATTCAATATCAATTTGTTTATTATATTTATCAACCTCTGTATAGATTCAGAATCATCTGATTGATATTCTTTCACAGATCTATAAAATTGTGATGTTGCAGTTGATGCTGAAGGTTTATAAGAAGAATTGCTGTCTTCTGAATGATTGTCTGTATCATTATCAGACTCATGATCATCTAGATCTGACAAATCATTATCATTTATATTATTTGAATCATGAAATGATTGCCTTTGATCATTTATTGTAGTGTCATGATCATAATAATTTCTTTTATCCTGTATAATATTATCTTTTATAGTAATATTACTTTTTATAGGATTAGTTGTTTTTAGATCTAAAGTTGGGTGTAATTCTTTATGAATTGTTGAGCAGCAATCATATGTCTGTCAGACATATTTTGTCTCAGTGGTCATCACTGTCATGAACAATGAGCTCATATGTCTGTTAGACATAGAGTCATACATTCATGATGACAAGAGTATTGTATCACTGTCAGAGACAGTGACCAGAGACCTCTCCAGGTCTTACTCTCTTAGAGAGGAGATACTCACATGCTGGTAGGCAAGAAAGAACAACTAAACATATATTGGATATCTACAGGTCTTATATACACTTTTACTGTATGTACCTATTTGTGGGAAGAGCTGTAATCTAATATATGTAAATAGAAGAAATAAAAGAAAAAGAAAAACCCTCTAAGGGTCAAACCAGTGATAGCTGCATTGAGGGCTATACTTAGGGGTATTGGGGTGAAGATCATTCAACAGCCCCCCATAATCTGTACAGTCATGTGCTGATTAGTAACAATCTTCTCACAAGTCTACAAGAAGAGGTGTGTATATCTTTCAAAAATCTTCAAAAGCAATGTGGCCAGAGATTCCCTCATGTCTCCATCTTTCCTTTAGTTGCCAAGCCCAAAAGGCATTAGGAGGAAATGTCCACAGATCTCATCCTTGAAGGGCTTGATCCATCCATGTGGCAACAGCAGGAGTCATTGTGATCCAAGGCTGTGGTTTTTTAGGAGGTGGAGGTGGGGATTCCTTGAATTGGCAGCAAGACAATTGCTCACATTTGTGTCTGATATTGAAGTAAAGGAGATGGCATCCATACACAGTCAGTATGAGTAACAAACATGTGGTATGATGAGAAGCAAAAGAGTCTGTTGTAACAGGCTGACCTGTAAAGACAGCACTTCCTTTCATGCCCTTCAACAACTCCCTCTTATTAAAGACATATATCATAGTACCCCACTCATTTCAGAAGTGCAATTTGAAAGATGGTCTGTGTGAGAGTCAATGTGGTCAATGTCTGTGGTGCTGTCATCATCATCAGCTACATCATTGTTTTCAATGGCATTGGAAGATAGGGCTGGGAGGCATTGAAAATCAATCAGGGGACTAGGCCATTACCAAAATCCATCTTGAGAGGGTCACTCTTTTTTTGTAAGAATTCAGATTTCTTGGCAAGAACATTCTTCACCTCAGAAGAGTCAGAGATGCATTCATGATTTTCCATGTCCAGCTGAGCTTGAAGTTTGTCAAAGTGGCCTTTGGTCAGGGTTATTGTATGGAAAATGCCAAAACATTTGTGCTCTTTCCATAGCTGACCATGGATTACAGCAAGCCAGGATCTGGTGTTGTCCATGGGATACAGTAGTGCCAATGGTCCAATGACATGACAGCTATAGGCTCACTGGAAGGAAGATCTACTAGAATATGGACATGGTTTTCAAGAGGGAGCTGCAATTGCAGAAAGAGCATCAATATCTTCTGCACAGAGATGGTCACCTCTTCAGTGAACATCTCCACATCACCTCACTCTCTAATACATTTCATGAGAGTACATGCTGGCTCCACAGGTTCTGGGACACTTACCTGGCAAGATATAGTCAGCTGTGGTGGAAACACAGGTCCTATGAATACCTTCCAAAGCACTAGGGAGGAGTAAGCAATATCATGAAGAGTTATTTCCTGCCTTATGATATCCTTCTTCAAGTCATTGATGTCAGCATCAGGATGTACAGATATCTTAAATGGAACTGGACAACACACCAAAATGTATGAGTGTCCTTGCCATACATCAAGGATGGTGGAAGTACAATGTGGCTGAAATGATAAACTTGTGGATTTTTGTAAAGATGAAAGGCTGTGTTGGATTGGAACTTGCTCTGTTAGTAAGGGAATTCACATGTTGTCACAATATCATTGCAGTGCTGAAAGGAGCACAAGACAGCACAAAACAATTTTTTCAGGTGGGAAAATTGTACCAAAATCCTGTTTCCATTGTTAAAATATTTCCAGAATTCATTCTCATCAACATTTGAAAGTTTTGACCAACATCTTGCACAATTTAAGACAATAAATGTTCAGAGAATTTTCACATATCATAAATATTTCATTTTGCAATACATCCTTTCTTTGTCAGAATTCAATGTGGGTTTTGGATTTGGATGTCAGCAGAATGTTAAGTTCAATTCTGCAATCAGGTGGACTTGAAATAAATTTAATATATATTCAATGTGGAAATTGTCAGCAAATGTATCACACACTCAGTGTGCTACAGTGTGTGCTATGTTGCTACAGTGAGCATGACAGCATGTGTGACAGCATGCTCTACAGTGTGTGCTACAGTGTGTGCTACAGTGAGTGTGACAGTGTGACAGCATGCTCCACAGTGTGTGCTACAGTAAGCATGACAGCATGTGTGACAGTGCTCAGTGTGCACTACAGTGAGTGTGACAGCATGTGTGACAGTGCTCAGTGTGCACTACAGTGAGTGTGACAGCATGTGTGACAGTGCTCAGTGTGCACTACAGTGAGTGTGACAGCATGTGTGACAGTGCTCAGTGTGCACTACAGTGAGTGTGACAGCATGTGTGACAGTGCTCAGTGTGCACTACAGTGAGCATGACAGCATGTGTGACAGTGCTCAGTGTGCACTACAGTGAGCGTGACAGCGTGACAGCGTGCGCTCAGTGTGACAGCATGACAGCAGTTGCATACACTATCATGCTCACTGTAGTGTACACACTGTCACACTGTCACACTCTGTAGCACACACTGAGTACTGTGCACTGTAGCACATACTGTACCACACACTGTCACACACACTGTTAACTTGGCACTTCAGCCCCAGTGAGAAATCCCCCAGGTGGAATTGGCTGACATCAGTGGAAGCAGGAAAGAGCAGAGTGGAGTTGAAGATTTTCTGTTCTCCTGTAGAATCTATTTGAATCCATTGTTTTCCCATTGTTCTCTGCTGTAGAATACATACCTAAAATTGCATGTGTAGAAAAGTTACAATCAGCTTGAATCTGTTCAAAACTGTGTCTGTTGTTGCTCCCCAATCCTGTTCTGCTCCCCCCTGGCCATTCTGCTTTCCTTGTCACTCCCTTACTCCTCCCATTCCTCTCCTGCTTCCCTCTGCTCCCCTCATTCATCTTCTGCCTGTTATGACTCTATCTATTTTTCCTTATTTTTCTATATTTTATCTGGAGGCCTACAGACACAGGACAACATACCAATACACATAGGGGCTTAGGGGATCTGTTATTGAAGGACCAATTAGGTAAGCCATGGGTGGCTGTACAAAGGTCTAGGCATAGGGGTCCAGAGTAGTCTGGCTATGGAAGGGCCTGGGCTGTTGCTGCACATGCATAGCCTTGGAGGCAGTGCAGTCCGTGTGCACAGACCATGGGCTGGGGTATATGAGGAGGTGTGTCTGTAGGTAGGAGTCCTAAGACTCTAGATAGTTTGCTCTTACCCAGCTTACTGGTCTATTGTGTCAATACATTCTTGTCTCCTCTATCTTCTTGTTGAGACCTGTGGTTGTGTGGGACTAGTCCTAACACTGCCCCCCTCTGCTTCCCCCATTCCTCTTCTGCTTTCTTCTGCTCCCCCCTGCTCCCCCTGCTCCCCCTGCTCCTCTTCTGCTCCTCCTCCTCCCTCCTTTGCTCTCTCCTCTCCCGGCTTCCCCTAGTTCTCCCCTTTGCACTCCCTAAAGTAGATAATTAGTTAGAACAAGAAATAATATGAAATTAAGACCCACCTTTTCAATTCTGTGCTAAGCTCAAAATAGCCCTATAGAACATTCAGGACAAGGAATAGAGTGAGGAGAGATTGATGGACTTGTTTCTCCTCCTTGTCAAGTACATTCCATGCCTTCAAAATGTCTACTGCCTTGGTCTTCCCTGCATTGTTGGGGTTTGTGAGATAGTTGTTTGCAAACAAGTCCCTAGAACACATTACACCATCTCCATTAGTGGAGGTGTTACAGTCTTTGTCATGCACTCCTCCCTTATGCCTTCATTTGGACTAATTTTAACTAGTTATCTTATCTTCATTACTCATATCTACTGTGCATGGACAGCATCTCTTTTTGTAACTACCTTCACATTTCCTTTCCTAGGTTGTTACAGCCTCTCTGCCTTTTTCATCTTCATTGTTCTTTAGCAGTACATTGTTACGACTCTGGACGTTTTCTCTTATTTTTCTATACTTTATCCTATTTTATCTGGAGGCCTACGGACGCTTGGAAGGATACCAATACACATAGGGGCTTGGGGGGATCCGTTATGGAAGGACCGGTTAGGTAAGCCAAGGGTGGCTGTACGAAGGTCTAGGCATAGGGGTCCAGGCGAGTCTGGCTATGGAGGGGTCTGGAATGTTGCTGCGCGTACACAGCCTTGGAGGCAGTGTAGTCTGTGCGCACAGACCAGGACCAAAGGTATATAAGGAGGGCGTATCCATAGGTAGGAGTCCTAAGACTCTAGATAGTTTGCTCTTACCCAGCTTACTGGTCTATTGTGTCTCAATACATCTGCTTTCCTCCTCTCTACGTGAGACCTGTGGTTGTGTGGGATTCGTCCTAACATAATCTAGAGTCTTTTCTACCACACCTCTCGCCGTCGTTGACAACCACCTCGGGCATCTCTTGCTCGCTGTCGTGCGCGTCCTCGATGAGTTCCCTCAAGCCTGCGCGACGGACCTCGGTACACGTTACACCACGTGACTACTGAGCCGCTCTCGAGGATCACCATCGCTGTCGACAACAGAGAGACTCGCTGATCGTCATCAGTGACTACTACCGAAAGGTTGCTGTCGACAAAAGATATTCGGACGAGAGTATCTCCGTGTGATTGAAAGTGCGGGCAGGCACTGGTCAACGGAATACACCGTTTATCTCGGAAAAGCTCAGGAACGAGCGAAAGCAGTCCTTTAGCGTGCCGTGTAGCAAGGAGAACAGTCTCGAGATACCAATCACATATCAGATCTAACAATCTGAGCACGAGGACACTCGAGTGAAACCCCGGGCACCACGCTATTGGGTCAGTTGGTGGGACTAAATCGAAGAATTGAGTGCGGGTGCGTTATTGACCGCATCAAAGAATATTCGCATTAGGAAGTGCGGATATAGAAGAAGAGACAACAGCCTTTTTACTTAAAAGGTCTAAAGGCAACAATCAGGGAGGCAACCATGGCTTCTTTGTTCAACTACATCATCCCCCGCGCCGCCCTCACTCTCGTGCAGGCGGGCAAACGATTCGGAATCGAATGGGCGCAGGAGTGCGCAGAAGAAATTACTCGGTCGGCCACAGTTATTGTCGACAATAGGCAGCGAGACGCCCACGTTCGGGCATACTACACATGGCGCAAGGCGCAGCACCGGGAGCGTCGTCTCCAACAACGACAACACGCGTTTCAGCTGTGGCAGCTGGAACAGGAGTCCCTCCGCATTCAGGAGGACGCTTGGGAAGAATTGCTCAAGCAGCGCCGAGAGGAACGGCGATACCAGAAGAAGGTCGAGCAAGAGCTCGAACAAATGGAGAAAGACCGGCAGACCCTGGAGGGGCTGCTTAACAACATGGATCCCGAATCGGAGATCCGCCAACGCTTGTTCGACACGCCGTCGAACCTCCAGCTCTTGTTGATGGGCTGGAACATCATCACCCTCCGACACAATGGCTTGGTCTTGTCAGCCAAGGAGCGAAATCGGCTCATGCACGCCGAGAACGGGAACATCAAAACCCGTAGCTACAACCGGGCAACCGCGGAGATTGCCAACCAGGAACGATTGGACAGGAAACGACCCGACCCATACATGAAGGCATGCCTCAAAAGGAAGGATATGCCAACCAGGTACAACACACCGTTCCTGGTATCACCGCTCATAATGAAGAACGACCCCGGCACTTCACCCCTGCTGGGACTAGCAGACTTCCTCAAACTCGTTGGGGAAGATCTCACATACACGGAGGATTGGATCAAAACATTGACCCGTCCGAAACTACCAAGCGCACCCGTCATGGATATCCACGAGGAGAAGCCATGGCGAAGGAGCGGGTACTGCTACATGTACCTGTTCAAGAAGGAGTTCTATCACACGTTCGATTGGCCAGCATGGCCAACCGTAACTCAGATCCTATCCTGGGAACCGGAGATGCGTGATGAGACCATCAAATTCGGTCTCCAGGACCACCACGAAAATGACATGTTTCATGTCATCGAGAGAGCCGCGCTGCGCCCACACGAAGACGAGTCCTACACTTGGAAGGACATGAAACTCATGGAGGGATGTAGCAAGTACAACAAGTTCACCCGATTTGGCGGACAAAAGGAATCCAAGAAAGGGAAGGCACGGGCCTCCACCATTGCGTCCTGGGTCGCAGGACAACCATCAACGGTGCGCTCAACGTCAGCGCCCATGTCGTATGCTCAAGCGGTAACTGTCAAATCTGGACCTAGCAAGTCGCTAACCAGAACCGCAGGGGCAGATGCCAATTGGTACAACGGTACCATCCCTTGTGCGGCGGATTGGGAATCCGCAGATCCTGAACCCAAACAGGGGTTCAATGAGGAAAAGGCAAGGACCATCAACAATTGGAAGTGGGAAGTTGAAAAGGAAATAGCGATTCCTTACCCGTACCCTCGTCCAGCACATACTAAACATGCGTTACATCCGGATGTACCCGGATACTGCTACCTCATATTAATAAAGAACCAGTTCTGGGACATGTATGAATGGCCAGCATTTCCACAAATTCAGGAAATCAACTCATGGGACCACAACCTTTGAAACGTCCACGGACGTGTGAACATCAGGCGTACATATGGGTACAACGACTGTTACCATATTGAGCATGTACCAAAAGGACCTAAGGGTTGGGACATGATTGTTTCGTTAGTACGGTCCGGCAACGATCATAAGCATATAGGCGCAATTGAATGGGACGCAGGTGCAGACCGATATCTCAAGAGACCCCGAATCGCCATGTTACATAACCGTATTCCCGGTTATTGTTACTTAATCCTCATTAAGCACAGGTACTGGGATGCATTCAATTGGCCGGCATTCCCCACTGTTGACAAAATCTTGTCTTGGCAGCCAGCATACCGAGAGAGCACGGCCATTATTGAATCCACAATAATGCCTGAACTCGAACGAATCCATGTATCCAGCCGAGAACATGGAATGCATGGCTGGGAAGAGATGTACCGATTACAAGGCAATGGTTTCGGACAATACACGGTGGGCACATCAAGGAACAACAATCTGACAAGGTTCCTGAGTCGGGAAATCCGCCGGATTAGGTTTAATCTACCTGGAAATCACCCAAATAGGCGATTCCAGCAGCAGATTCAAACCGTGACTAAAATCTTCGATCGGGTAACACCTGATATCCCCGGATACTGCTACCTGGCCCTGTTCAAAGAAGAATTATGGAGTGCATTTGAATGGCCTGCATTCCCCACGTCACATTGGATAAATCAAGTAGACCCTCAGTACCGATCAAACCAACTCATAAAATTCAAAGTTGTACGTCACAACAAATGGGTTGGGTTCCATGTGCGAACCAGTGATAATGGGAAAAGTGGATGGCCGATGATCCAGGCAATTGTCAATGGGGATCTCGGACATGTGGAAATAGGATTTGGCTGGACAAATACAATGACTGCATATCTACAGTCAGCAATTTATCAGTACAACTACTATTTCGGGCCAAATGCAAACCCAAGACCGGAACCATTAACTGTAGCAGGAGGATCAACTCCGCAACAAGTGGCAGAAAGGGATGAAGCCATCCAAGAATGGAACGAAGGGACCAACCAAATGGCAGCGCATATGGGAAACCTAGTGCAACAAGCGGTAACGGAATATCAGAGTACCCGACCGCCTCCACCTAGCAGATCGTTAGTGAAGCTGGAATTACCGGATCATTATGAAGGAGATCCTGCACAAGTGGACGCATGGTGCCGAGCCATGGATGTGTATTTTGAATTGGCGCACGAGACGGACTATGGTAGGCGTATCTATATTACGCTGGGACGAATTAGGAAAGGAAAAGGGGATCGGGCTGGAACATGGGCAGCGGTCAAACTAAAAGAGCAGATCGACAGCGACACCGACTTTAATCAAAAGGTGGCCGAAGAGGGATGGCCAGCAACTTTATCCTATCAACAACGAAGGGAGGGACATTTTGTCCCTGCCACCATAGGAGTTGCCGCCCACTATCAACGTAATCCTCAGACCCTGAAACCTCCCTTTTTGGGATGGGCAGATCTGAAACGGCAGATGCATGATTTCTTCATGTCAAAAGAAACGCGGGAGCACGCAGTCGAACAAATCCAGAAGCTGCAACAAGGAAACCGGGCCGTTGAAGATTATATCATCGAATTCAAGGTGTTGTTACCCTTGACAGGATGGAATGCCAGTGCTGCCAAGGATCATTTCCAGAAAGGGTTAAATCCAAACCTAGGATTTGAATTGATCCGGGTCGGAGATTTAGACGCAGGGGACACTTTGGAACGGATAATGGAAAGGGTCACGGAGTTGGCACGCGCATATCGAAGGGCTCGAGACGCCTATGGCGATCAACAGAAAAAGACACCATTCAAGGAGGATTATCAAAAACCTCAACCAGTGGCGCAAACGTACAAACCGGCTCAGGCATCATCATCGACTCACGATTCCAATGCCATGGATGTAGATAAAGTCAAGAAAGGGACAGGCGCATGTTTTAACTGCGGAAAAAAGGGTCACTTTGCGAGAGAATGTAAGGAACCCAAGAAACACACATGGGCCAAGAAAGGAAAAGGCCATGTTAGGGAAATGAAGATTGAAGAGCTCACAGAGGAGCAATGGAAAGAATGGGGAAAGGAGAAGGGTTTTGGCAACAGCCAGTAGGCACGCGCTCCGCGCTGCTGGCTAATAGAGTTTCTGTACCGGACAATGATTCTTGTGTAAAAATACCAGAATTGTTATATGAATGTTCTCCCCTCATTCACCAGATACGAAACTTGAGTGTGAGCGTAAAAACAAATCGGTTGACTCCATGGACCCCTGAGTGGGTGTTAAGACGAATCTGGCAGGAAAATAATGAAACTGCAGTTCGTTGCTTAAGGGAATGGGTACCGACTAAACGAGTTAACGAGGTCAATGCCAAGCTGGTAAATGACCTAAATAAATTATCGGAACAGGAAGCGCTGTGGAACCTGACACAATTGCGTCAGCAGTTAGTACACGCAACAGGCAAGCAGGAAATAGACCTGCACTGTGTGTTAACAACAATGGACACGGGCGAAACAATTAATGTATTAGCATTAGTTGATTCCGGATGTACGGGTTCCTGCGTTAACGAAGAATTTGTGGAACGGCACAAATTAAATAAACGACGGTTGATAAAGCCGTTACCAGTCTACAATGCAGACGGATCCCGGAACTCAATGGGAAGCATTGAATACATGACGCAATTCAAGCTGCGAATTGGGGATCATGAAGAAATCATTGAATGCAGCGTGGCGCGCTTAGGCAAAACAGATCTGTTCCTAGGTCATGATTGGTTAAAACATCATAATCCAGCCATTGACTGGAAGCGAAAAGAAGTACGGTTCACGCGGTGTCCAGGAACTTGTTGGACAGCATCACAAGTGGAAGAACCCGAAGATGAGGTGGATCCTACGGAACAGCTACAAGAGGGCGAGCGATTATTGGCTATTGAAATTGGAGAACCAGAGCTACGATTACGATCGGTAGCAACCAATATAGCTGCCAAGGAATCCGAAACCGCCCAAAAGCGCACTTTAGAGGAAGTGGTGCCCAAACACTACTTAGAGCACCGGAAGGTCTTTGAAAAGGAGACCTTCGACGAATTACCACCACGACGGCCATGGGACCATGCCATAGAACTGATACCTGGAGCCAAACCAGTAGACTGTAAAATCTATCCGCTCAACCGAGACGAACAGGCGCAGTTGGACAAATTCCTGAAGGAGAACTTGGAATCAGGACGAATTCAACCAAGTAAATCTCCCATGGCGTCCCCCTTCTTCTTTGTAAAGAAAAAGGATGGTAAATTACGACCGGTACAAGATTACCGACAACTAAACGAAATGACAATAAAGAACCGCTATCCGTTACCCCTTATTGGTGAATTAGTGGACAAGTTGTCTAAGGCCAAGATATTCTCTAAAATGGATATCCGTTGGGGCTACAACAATGTTCGCATTAAGCAAGGCGACGAGTGGAAAGCGGCATTCAGAACGAATCGAGGGCTTTTCGAACCGCTAGTAATGTTCTTTGGTTTAACAAATTCCCCGGCAATGTTTCAAACCATGATGAACAACATCTTCCGACAAGAAGTCGCGGAGGGATGGGTTGTCATTTACATGGATGACATTTTGGTGTTCTCGTCAACACAGGAAGAACACACGAAACATGTTAACCGCATCTTGGCGAAACTGGAGAATCACAAGTTGTCCTCAAAACCAGAAAAGTGCTGGTTTGATCGCCCGGAGATCGATTTTTTGGGTCTCGTTATCAGTGAAGACTCCATTCGGATGGAAAAGGGCAAGGTACAGGCGATTGCGGAATGGCCAACGCCTACCTGTAAACGGGAATTGCAGCAATTCCTGGGATTTGTTAACTTCTACCGACGCTTTGTGGAAGCATTTGCGTCAACGGCAAAACCGTTGACCAAACTAACGGGAAAAAACGACTGGTTCTGGACTGAATTGCAAGACACTGCCTTTCAGGGACTGAAAGACCTTGTGGTGAGGGAGGTTGTACTCAAAATTCCCGACGATGAGGGTCAGTTTTGAATTGAAGTCGACGCATCAGATTTTGCAATTGGCGGAATTTTGTCACAGCAGGGAACAGACAAATCTTGGCGACCAGTGGCTTTTATTTCCAAAGCCCTAAACGATGCGGAACGTAATTACGAAATCTACGACAAGGAAATGCTTGCCGTAATGCACGCCTTTTACGAATGGTCGCACTACCTCAAAGGCACTAAGGAGATAGTGGAGGTTTTGACAGATCATCAAAATTTAACGTACTTCCGTAAACCACAGAACCTTAACCGGCGACAGGCGCGATGGGTCACAGACCTGCAAGAGTACAGTTTCGTTATTAAACATCGGTCAGGAAAATCAAACTCCAAAGCAGACATTTTGTCGCGGCAAACAGACCATCATCCGGGGGGGACCAGATAATGAGGGAGTTATCCTACTGAAGGAAGATTTGTTTGTCAGGGTCTACGACGATGATAGGGCCATTGAGGATATTATCCGGGACATTCGGAAAATTCCTAACCGGCAATGGGAAACGCAAGTGCGAAAAGGGCTGGATGACAACGGGGGGGGATTTCAAGGTCATTGATGGAATGGTGGAATGGAAAGGCCGGATTTATGTACCTGCAAACATACATATGCGGGAAGCGCTCCTGGCAATTTATCACTCTTGGGGACATCCAGGAATAGATAAAACGGTCGAATTAGTAACGAGGGATTTTTGGTGGCCGCAAATGCGTAAAGACATCCAGAATTATATTACTGGATGCGAGACCTGCCAAAAGGTGAAACCAGATAGACAAGCTCGAGTGGCGCCATTACATCCTAATGAGGTACCGGAGGCGCCATGGGAAATTATCTCTATGGATCTCATAGGACCATTGCCAGAATCCAAAGGAAATGACATGATTTTGGTAGTAGTGGATCGGTTTACCAAGAAATCGTATTTTTTGCCAACAACATCCACTGTCACATCGCAAGGAGTTGCTACGCTATTCCGGGACAATGTTTTTAGGGAACATGGACTGCCAAAAAAGGTTATCAGCGACCGAGGACCGCAGTTTGTATCCAAATTCATGGACGACCTGTATGGAATGTTGGGAATTAAAGCCAACCGCTCGACAGCGTATCACCCACAGACAGATGGACAGACGGAACGGGTCAATCAGACCGTGAAAGAATTCCTCACAATGTTCGTTAACCACCAACAGGACAACTGGAGTGACTGGCTGGCCGTAGCACAATTTTGCCACAACGACCAAGTACATTCGGCAACCGGATACTCCCCCTTCTTTATGAACTACGGGCGACATCCATACAAGGGGTTAAATCCGACTTACGTTCCAAAAGTGGTAGCAGTTGAAGACTTGGCGAAGCAAGTAGAGGGCATTCACAACAATGCAACGGCTGCACTCGAGAAAGCGGCAGAAACCATGAAGCGCAAATACGACGAGTCCAAAGCTCCGGCGCGTCAATATCAGCCTGGCGACAAGGTCTATTTGAGTACCGCCAATCTCCCTACGCTGCGCGTCACCAAGAAATTGGATGGCAAATTTGTGGGACCCCTGGAAGTGGTCAAGAAAATTGGGCAGTCAGCATACCAGTTGAAGATTCCAGCGTCCTGGAAAATCTACAACGTATTTAACGAGATCCACCTTAAACCATACAAGGAACCGGTTTTTCCTGGTCAGAAGGAAAAAGCAGCATCGCGCAAAGAAGCGCAAATGGTGGAAGAGTCGCAAGACGATGAATACGAAGTAGAAGAAGTAATGGACAGCCGCGTCAGTGGGCGCGGCGGTGGATGTTTGGAGTACCTCGTCAAGTGGAAAAACTACCCTCTCGAGGAATCAACTTGGGAACCGGCGGAAAACCTAGGAAACGCTAAAAAGGAAGTTCAGAAATTCCACAAGGCGAACCCTAGTGCGCCCAGGCAGATGGTCAATGTGCGCGACATTAGCGCTAGCTTCCGAAAATGGCAGAACCACACGGCGATCCCTATAGCAAAGCGGCTGTATGGGTGGGAGGATGGCAAGTTTGAGCGCGAATATCTAGAAAAGCTCAAACGAAACTGGCAGCATTGGAAGGGCGATCGCCGAGACATATATGCCGAAGAAGACGTGCGGCATGAGTTCGTTAGGAACTCGAAATGACTTTTACGACGCGCGTGGCTTCCCGGGACGTGAAGCCTTAAGGGGGGGGTCATGTTACGACTCTGGACGTTTTCTCTTATTTTTCTATACTTTATCCTATTTTATCTGGAGGCCTACGGACGCTTGGAAGGATACCAATACGCATAGGGGCTTGGGGGGATCCGTTATGGAAGGACCGGTTAGGTAAGCCAAGGGTGGCTGTACGAAGGTCTAGGCATAGGGGTCCAGGCGAGTCTGGCTATGGAGGGGTCTGGAACGTTGCTGTGCGTACACAGCCTTGGAGGCAGTGTAGTCTGTGCGCACAGACCAGGACCAAAGGTATATAAGGAGGGCGTATCTGTAGGTAGGAGTCCTAAGACTCTAGATAGTTTGCTCTTACCCAGCTTACTGGTCTATTGTGTCTCAATACATCTTCTTTCCTCCTCTCTACGTGAGACCTGTGGTTGTGTGGGATTCGTCCTAACATACATAAACCCTCACTCATTACTCTGAACAATCTTGAGCACTCTTCTCTTCATCATCATGCTCACCCTCCTCTTGACCTTCATCATCATCAGACTTAGCACCAGAACTCTTTGTCTGGTAGGCTGGGAGCAGACCAAGACTCTGCTTGTTGCCATTGACTCAGAACAAATCATGTGAGGACATCAATCTTGACACAAGTTGGAACTCACAACTTGCTCAGTGTGTCTACACTAGCACTCACACATTGAACAAACCTCTAAAAGAGGTACTGAATCAACACCATTGAAACCTGAACCTCTAGTCAGAGGCCCCTGAATGGATCTGTTCTTTTTAGACAGAAACATTATCTAGATAAACAGGAAGTTTATCCATTGACCACTGGAGAAGGTTGGTGCTTTTTATCAGGAACCAAGAAACAGAATCCACCTGTACCAGATGAATTCTTTGAAGGAGAAGAACAGGAAGGAGATCATTTTGACACATTACCAGCAGATCTTTGGATACAGTGGATGAATGAAGGCAGACCACACCAAAACAGTTACTCTACACTCCTACCTCAGAACCAGAACAAACCTGGTGGGAAAGCTTCTGTGACACATATGATATTGACAAAGATTGTGAATACATTGCCTTCACATCAGAATTTCTAGAAACTTGGGAAAGCTACAAGGATATAAAAAAGATTGAATACAAGCTGGAACCAGAACAAGAACCAAAGAACCCTCAAAACCTGAACCAGAAATGGCAACTGAAACTGTTACCCCAAAAGGAGATATTAAACTGTGACTGATCACAGTATTCACAGGAAAAAGAGTTGAGGCACATGCCTTTATCAATTCACTTGAAGATCTCTTCAAATTGAACCCCCACAATTATGAGGGTAAAGATGAGAAAAAGACCAGATATACTCTCACTTGCCTTGGACCAGAACTAAATGACTGGAAAGCCATCATTTGAGATGAATTAAATCCATATGTGTTACAGTTGTACCATCAAGCATTGATGTTAACATTCACTGTTGTAATGAGCTCCACTCAGATAGTAGCTTGAGTATTTGCTCAAGCTTTTGCCTGTCATTTAATTGACAATTTCCTGCACTATTTGGTGGCTGAGATGAGGGATTTGATGCAATGGACTGAGTGCAAGAGTTTCGAGGCATTCTGGCAGTTACAGTACAGAAAAAACAATGTATTTCTTTCGACGTGGTTTCGACGCGCATATACAATCTAAGTCATGTCCAAATTTGGTGCTGATGTAATCAACACATGACCTCGATCAACCAACGAAAGACCCCACTTCCACCGAAGTGGACCCACCCACCCAAGGGCGCCGTGTATCACGACTAGGGTATAATACATAACGAGTTAGATCCGTCCTTGTAGAATATCATCATCGGCTGGTGATTCCGCAGACGCCGAAGTTCTTGGACTTGCACATTCGTTCGGAAGGTGGTATTGCCCTCTAAGGAGGGAACATAAATGAGCAAATTCCCGTTGACGGGAACGTTTGCCTGCAATGATGAACACCAGCATTGAGTCATTGTTTCTTTGAACACCTCCCTACAAGAAAGTTCAATGCCCCCCAAAACAACTCAGGTGCTATACGTACTGCTCCCGTTCAGTCAAGCTGACCTCGATAGTGCGGTTGAGTGACGAGACTCACCCCAGCGTGGCTCATGACAAGAACCATTGCCTCGTTTGCTCCGTCCTCAAAAAGGCCATACACTATCGCAACATGCTTGACCTTCTTAGTTGCCATGTAGCGATATACAGCGTATTCATGGCGCAGTCTTTCTCGCTTTCTACTTTCGAGAGCAACTTTGACGACTCCAACGTAACTGTTGATGCGCCCATCGTTTGTCTGAATCTCGATAATGGCATTATGAACTTTCCCCGTCGCTCCTTCCCCTATCTCGGACGTCAGTGTTATTCTAAAATACTCTTCAGGAGTGTAAGTCTGCTTCTTTGGATATTTGGCAAGTGAAGAGTCGTCCATCGTGTCTTGGGACGACGCTGCACAGCCGATGCGGTACAGAGCGGTCGGAGCCTGAGAGTTGAATACACCATAGTGTAGTCGGAGTAATGCTAAGTGTCGATGGTTAGTTTCATGGGACAAAATCTGGTACGAGAATCAGCGATTTACTAGCAAAGGCTGGAAATATATCACTGAGTGGCCTTCGTCAACAGACTCAACGTTACGGTCTTGTTCTCCGGATATCCTTGTCATATGTCTCTTTGATTTCCTTGCTGCGTTCGTGGACTCCGTGCTGTCAAGTTGCTTTCTCTTCTTTCTCTTCGTATCTTCTGATCTAGCGTTGATTTGACGTGTACGGTCCAGTGCGTCTTTCAGGATTGCTATGTATAATCCAACTTGTATCTGGCCGTAGTTCGGACCTTGAGGAACGTCTATAAGATCTGAAAGACATAGCGGCTGGCTTTCGCGGTGACGAAGTCCGATGCGCTCAACATTGCCGCAGTGAAAAACGATGAGTGTGGAATCAGATTGCACAGCGCGAGTCCAAGCCTGCCATCTGATTATCAAATAGTGGGTTTGTTAATTACATATAACGCCTACATGTTGGAGGAACAAGGTGGAGTCAGGTTTTGGCACTTCAGTCGCTTCACATTCAGTGTGGGCCACGTTCCGCCTGGATTGCTTTTCTGCGATTTCTCTGGCCATCTTTCCTTCTGGCAACTCAGGCGAACACTATGTCGCTTTTCGGAGAACAATGTCTTGATACAAGGTAACGATTCAATCGTCACGGATAAAGGATAGAGGATAGGACCAATTTCAGAGCATTCAAGCGCTAACACCCTATTCCGGCTCTTCGTTGCTAACACCCCCATATCTTCAAAAAGCTCCTTTACCGCCGGTACAGGAGCGTGAAATTGGAGGATGGCTAATGTGGGAAATCAATTAGACATGGCGTGGATATCACAGAGAAGTTCGTCGTGGAGACCAGACGATATCACCTCAGGTATCGTCAGTTCCCCGGTGACTTGACGATGGTATATTTTAAGAACATAATCATCAACCATTGCAGGACGATGATTACGCTCAGGTTCAGATACTTCGCATAGATTTAGAACCGTGAGCCACGTCTCTGCATGAGGGTGTAGAACGATCGTTGATGCAACTGGAGAGCAAATCGTGGAAGACACGTGACAATAGAACTGAGCAACAGATGTAGCGTCCCGAAGAGTTGTCCGCGGTCGTAAGGCCACTCGGCTACCCTTAGTATGGGAATGGGTACCTTTGCCGCTTGGATTGACAATCAGAGGAAGGAATTGGCCTCTGCCTTTTAGAATTTTCATTTCGTCAAAGACAAGTTGGGCAATATCGGGGGAGAGTGACGCTGTTCCTTTGATATGTTTCAGGCGAAGACGCGGATCCAGGTGCCGATCATAGAACATGTTTGGGTAAGAAAATGTGATGTTTAATGCGCGTTGAGGGTGGATTGTGGCAAAAAAGTGTCATCAAATCTTTGTAGGCTTGTTGGTGAGCCATGCTGGGTGGGTGAGTTAGGCCAGCATATTGCGTTGCGGTGCCGTCGAGACGTCGTGCAAATACCACCAAATAGCACTTTGTCCAGAATGCCACGAGCGTACTCTGATAATTAATGCTCTACTGATTCCACTGCCGCCGAAGCACCAGACAATGATCATTGAATCCACTCCTATATATTTCAAGACTTTTATGAATAGCTGATCGTCTTTCACCGTCTGTCCACCCTCTGCCTTCCATTAGGCCGCGTAAAAACCGCCGAGGCATGTTGCGCGTCAGGCTCCTTGCGACGAAGTGGTTCTCGATTGCGTCCAACGTAAGCACTTCTATGCAGGGAGGATGCGTGTAGATTTCAGTTTCCAAAAAGCACCAAGCACTCGATTAGTTGATATCAGCGGAAATCAATTTTGCCGTTTGTGTCTCTCTTTTCGTGTGCTTATTTCATGTTCATGCTGGTTCATAGAGAATATGGAGCATCTCAAGCGATAAGCCCAGAAAACAGAATCCTAACAGTATGACGTGGAAACTTCATGGAATATTCAATAAAGTGGTCAGCCGGTTCACACCGTTCATGCCGCCATGTTGCTCTTTTTTGACAACTCGGCACAGAGGGCAACGAAACTGGTTGTATACAAATACTAGTGAAACAACCAATTTGGTTTCTACTCTGACATATCAGCATCGTCGGTGATTTCCCCTCGAGACTGTGATCCTTCCTTTCCCCAATCCGTAACTTGGCCAAACCCACTGTTTCCACTCACAGAACTGGACGTGTCTTCACTCGACGCAGAGGCTGTGACCGTGGGGTACGTTTGTTGTTGAAGAAACAGACCTGTCAAGACGGGGGTTAAGTATTTTAAAGCAGGTGAAGGCGAATGCATGGCATGCATTGCAACACGAACCCATGGACTTGCAGGCTTCACGGACTGCGTTTAGCTTAGCGTCTCGTTTCCTAAGGGCTTGCCCGATTCCCATCAAGCGACCATCCACTGACCGCCTTGATTAGCCTGAAGAAATTGGATATTCATTGATACTCACCGAAGCATCTAACACTCCAAGTCAAGCAATGAGATTTACCATAATTCATAGCTTCATACACCACAGTGTGCCGTTCCCGCTTGGCATATCTGTTGAAAAACGAAACATCCATGTTGTTTGAAAATTGTTCTGACGCTTGCGGAACCGGCTCATTCAAGAGCAGCGTAGGCTCTCTCGACCCATCACCCAGCAGGGTGTACGGAACTCCCCCTTCTGGATCAATCAAAGCCGACACCCATCGTTGAATTCCCGATATACTGGTTTCTTCAAATAGGGCACCAACGTAGGTGTTCAGAAAATCACGACAATCCTAAAAACCTTCAGTGGTATTCAAGCTGAGCCGAGGGTCGAATAGTACTTACGTTAAGCCCTATGCTGTTCCTATCGAGATTTGGGTGGCAAATGAGCCTCAGACGAAGGCCATATCCCTCTATGCAAGCTTGCAATACCGCGTCTGATAAGGATCCTTCTATCACGGTCTGTCGGCCGCTGCGTCAATGCTGGAAGCCAGAAAGCTGGAATCTACTACCTACCCGCAATATAGGCGCAGGAACTTTGGGTAACTTCATATACCAGTGGCGAGTAATCACGAAATTCAGCGATATTTCGCCCAAAACCGCCAATCTATTCGCGGCGGAATTCTCGTCACGGAGAGATCTATGAGTGAAGACCTGGACCAGGTGATCGTCAAGTTCGACTTTGAGAGGTGGCAGATAAGAGGCCATTGTTTATCTTGTCAGTGAAATGCAGGTCTTTAAACCTTGAAAAATGGCGCTCAAGCGAACCTAGCAGGCAGTCTTACCATTGCCGTGGCCACGGCTAAGTGGTCGAAGTATGACAGAGGAGCTGCGGCCGAAAGCGTGTTGCCCTTGATATTGCAGAGCTGAACATAAGGTATGATACACGAGTACACGTTCACCGCGTAAATCGCACTGGAAGTGAGTTCGTGGTGCGCATGGCTGGATGGCTGTGAACATGCTGCCTTCAAACCTTCTTGGGCAGTATATGAATCAAGAGCAGATGTGACTGCGGCGCAGGATTATACTTCACTGCGGATGCTGAGCAATTGATAATGGCTAGAGTGAATATTGATAGTTGCGCCACCTGTTTATCATCGTGGGCGACGATCTGACAATTTAGGAAAGCGCACTAGCAAGATTTAGGAAGAACTGACTGCGCCTTTTCATTATAATCCCTCCCTCGTTTGAAGCATCAACTCTTACCCCAACTTCGCACTACCTCGTCTGAAACCTATTCATCTCTCTTGGGTTGCTCATCCTGAAGAGTGAGAGCAAACTTCTTCCAATTCGTAACACAAGTCACAAAGGATCTCATATTTGCCTCAGATGAATCTTTTGTCGGATACTATGCCTGTCGCTGTATTCTGTCTCCATACATTAGCAACATCCCGCGAAAATTGCTCCGATTGGTCTCCTCTTCGAATATGCCATGACCATGAAACCAGATAAATTTGATGATGGACAATCAAAACTTTTTTCACCGACTACCAATCTTCCAAGGTAGTATGCTCCTTCAGCAATTGGTCATCAGTTCTACTGATCAGTGATCACTGGCATACTATTCATGGGATATCCTCCTGCAAGATGCCATCATCATGACACCTATTAGAGTACCTCTAGTCTTCCAGATCTAATAATCATTTGGCTCTGGATTACAAACATCAATCAAAGCCATTGAAGGACAATAATGGAGGGCGTGATTACGATCACCAGTACAACTTTCAAAGGGTGCAACCGGGGAAACCACAACGCAAACTTAAATAAATTGAACCTGTACATTCCTAATGGAATGGGGATGATAACTATCACCCTAACACTTGTCTCACGCGCATAGGAAGGACAATACGCTCTTCGCCGGCCAATGTCGGCCGGGAAAACACAGATATATGGACGTCCAGTTTCGTAGTCGGTCCATTCAGTAGCTCAAAGCTGAAGTTTCGTATCAGGACCGATAATACGGCCTACAAAAAACATAACGATATGCGATCCGGAATGTGAATGAACGTGCTTACCTTGACCTCAGCAAGAGCAAACCCCCTCCCTAAACATATCCTCGGTCCATCTGCGAACGTGAGGAGATGTCTGTGACCGTGAAGGTCTTTGGGCATGTATGGGTTTTCCTTGAGCCATCGCTCAGGAACAAAAGAATTCGCGTCAGGGCCCCAAAACGTTTCATTGCGGTTAATGAATGAGATTGGCACTAGGAATTGTGTTCCTTTGGGAATGAAGAGCGAATCCACAGTTTGTCCGGATGGGGTTTCGATGGGGGAGCTCAAGGGGATGACATCGTCTTCCGCCGCCTTAAATTGTCTTGATTGATAATACATAAATAGCAATCAGAAGACATACCACGCGGTTCAATTCATCCACAGGTGGATAGAACCTCAATGTTTCGTGCACAACAGCATCGAGATAAGGGAGTCCAGATGTTAATTGGTCCCATGTGGGATCGTAATTTGAAAATTCGCGTATCTCGTCCCTTAGCTTAGTCTGTATCTTTGGATTGCGCGCTAGCTCAACTAACGCCCACTAAGAAAGAATTAGACCCAAGCATAACTGCAAATGCTATGTTGTACCGATAAGCTGACTATAACATATACGTTCGTCAGTCATTACATCGTAATCCGAACGAGTGACATGTACTTACCAGATGTCGTTTCGTATGCTTTGCCAAAAAAACCGGTCAGCGATTGAAAGTAACCAAAAGAGCGAATGCTACCAGCAATCAACAGTAAATTCTGCCACACGATGTTAGATTTTTGACCCAAAGATCAGGAAATGATTTACACACAATCTGTTGACCATGAGTCGTTGATTATCATAAGTGAAGGGTAAACGTACTTGCGAAACAACCTCCTCGTGATTCAACTTGAAATTTGCATCGTCAGCTTTTCCTTTGACTGCCGGAAAACATAATGAAACGACACTAGTCGCATAAAGAGCATATGATACGTACGTAACAGACCGAGGATCGACTTGTCCTTGACATTTTGCAAGCCTTCTTTTTCTCTTTGGGAATCCTCGAGAAGATGACTTGCCATTTCGGACGTTGCCTTTCTCATCCGCCGAAAGATACGTGACCTCTCAGTTGGTATATTGACAATTTGAGGGAAAATCGGGCCAAGAAGAAAGTAAAAACTTCGACTATTACTCGTAGACTCGCTGAATGATTCAAACGCTTTGAAAACAGGAGATTCGTCTCCTTCCAAAGATTTTAAATCGTGACCGAAGCAAGCAATGCCGACGGAATCGAGCCTGTGTGAAATTTGAGACTTGAGTAGACGACTGCATAAAAAACAAACGTGATCCGGTTCATCCTAAAAATAACATGTTAGTCTGAACCTTTTGATTTGCGGTGTGACATACCATTTCTGTACATCGATTATGGCTTCGTCACTGGACTCAAATGATTCACTCCAATCTGCTTTAACCTGGGTGACAATGTCAGAGCCGTTCACGATACATCGAGTTCAATTTACCTTGTATGCTGAGTCGTAAAACACACTTGTTACCGTGCGTAACGCAGCATTACTAAACCCAGGTGTCAGCGCCCTACGTTGTCTTTGAAACGCTTAAGAACTTTCTATTCCACAGAAAAAAGGCTCATAGGCGTACCTCCGATGGCCTTCTCTTTCGGCAAGCAGCATATTTGGCCCAAACTGATGATGCACGATTATGAGAAACGCTTTGAAAGTCTAAATCAAAACTAGCTTACAAAAGCCTTAAACACCGCCTTCGTGAACGCTGGCTTGAAATAGCTGATTGTGTCCTTGGACAAAAGGTGCCCGATAGCCTTGGGATCACAAAGTATGACAGCTCGTTTGCCCAACTGGACTGGCAGTTGGAATACAGGACCGTATTCGCCCGCCCAGCGTCCATAAATAGAGGCACGGTCCTTCGAAGTCAACGTCTCCCTGGCTCTGCCAAAGAGAAAGCAATTGTTGGGTGGGCCTTTCAGGCTAATGAGGCGAGTGCTGCGTCGGTGTTGAAGGTATCGGGTGAACTTGACGGCGGCCCAGAGGGTGAGAAGTGAGATAAGCACGTTGTAGAGCGTTAGGTGATCCATGGCGGAGAGTTGTGCCAGGTACTAGTAGAAGGCCATCACCTAGGATCTACTTTATAAGGCGAGCTACCAGTCATGCGATAGATATTGCGGCGGTACATTCGTGTTTCGTACCATGATGATCGATCACTATCATTGGAGGTTTGATATCCAGGCAACGAGTTTAATTCACAGATCATAAAACCTTCGTACAATATATGGCTAATGTTTGAGATATAGTACACAGGTATAAACAGACAAGTATACGTGTAAATCGCCATACGCCGAGAGTTAGTGTTGCCCCTCCCAATTTGGGTTGGGTTGGATCGAAATCAAAATCCGTCAGTTTTTCCTATTGACATCAAATGGAGCTGCTAAACAGATTGACAAAGATGGGATGATGGAGTGATTATCGATTACGAGCTTATATAATATCAACTCATTTCGCCCCTTTTCCACGGAAATTGACAATGATATAGGGTTACCGAGTGCTCAAATCTCAGGATAATAGCCGGCGATGACAAACAATAGCATTCGAGAAAGTCAACAGTGGGTACCGTGGGAGACGTTTTATAATATGGCAAAACGTTCAGCGTAGTACAGATAATAACGTTACGATGGCTACACACATCAAAGCTAAGTAAATATTGAACATGAATCATAATTTGAGCAATAGGGCGGCGCTTGTTATCACTCTAACGCCTGTCTTACTCGCATGGGGAGGACGACATCCTCTTCGCCGGCCAATTTCGGCCGGGGTAAGAAAGATGTATGGATGTCCAGTTTCGTATCTGGTCCATTCAATAGTTCGAAGCTGAAGTTTCGTATCAGAACCGATAGTACAGCCTACAAAAACATAATCATTATGTTATGCAATTGGTGGACGAGAATGAACGTGCATACTTTGAATTCAGCTAGAGCAAATCCCCTCCCTAAGCACATCCTCGGTCCACTTGCGAAGGTCAGGAGGTGTCTGTGACCGTGGAGATCATTGGGCATGCATGGGTTTTCTTGTAGCCATCGCTCAGGAACAAAGGAATTCGCGTCAGGGCCCCAAAACGCTTCATTGCGGTTAATGAAGGAGATTGGCACTGTGAATTTTGTTCCTTTGGGAACGAAGAGCGAATTCACAATTTGTCCCGATGCAGTTTCGATTGGGGAGCTCAAGGGGATGACATCGTCTTCCACCGCCTGAGAATGTCTTGATTGATACGTGTTAAGTAGTGACCGGAAGACATACCACGCGATTCATTTCCTCCACAGGTGGATAGAACCTCAATGTTTCGTGCACAACAGCGTCGAGATAGGGGAGTCCAGATGTCAATTGGTCCCATGTGGGATCGCTATTTGCAAATTCACGTAGTTCGTCCCTTAGCTTATTCTGTATCGTTGTATGACGCGCTAGCTCGACTAACGCCCACTAAGAAAGGGTTAGATCCAAGGACAACTGCAAACGCTATGTTGTACCGATAAGCTGACTATAACATATACGTTCGTCAGTCATTAGATCGTGATCTGCCAAAGGATACACACCAGATGTCGTTTCGTAGCCTTTGCAAAAACGGTTCAGCGATTAAAGAAAACCAAAAGCGCGAATGCTTACCAGCAAGCAAGAGTAAATTCTGTCCAAACACGTAACGTTAGTCCTCTGGCTCAAAGATCAGCAAAGGATTTACACACAATCTGTGGAATGAGTCACTGATTATCATAAGTGAAAAATAAACGTACTTGCGAAACAACCTCCTCGTGATTCAACTTGAAATTTGCATCATCGGATTCTCCTTTGACTGCCATCCAACATGTTAAACGACGCAAGTCACATAAAGGGCATATAATACGTACCTAAGAGACCAAGGATCGACTGGTCCCTGACATCTTGCGAGCTTTCCTTTTCTCTTAGGGAATCCTCAAGAAGATGACTAGCAATTTCGGACGTTGCCTTTCTCATTCGCTGGAACATACGTGATCTCTCGGTTGGCATATTGACAATTTGAGGGAAAATCGGGCCAAGAAGGATAAAGAGTCGTCGACCACCACCACTTCTAAGTGTGTTGAATGATTGGAACACTTTGAAAATAGGAGACTCATGTCCTTCCAAAGCTTTGAAGTCGTGACCAAACCCAGCAATGCCAACAGAATCAAGCCTGTGTGGAATTTGAGACTTGAGTAGCAACTAATTAGGAAAAAACTAACGTGATTCGATTCATCCTTTAAAAATGACGTGGATACGTTAGACTTTTACCGACCATTTTCATTTGCGGACAACATACCATTTCTGTACATCGATGATGGCTTCGTCGATAGACTCGAATGACGCGCTCCAGTTTGCTTTGACCTAGCTGATGATGTCAGAACGTCACCTGTATGTTGAGTTAAACTTACCTTGTAGGCTGAGTCGTAAAATACACTTGTTACTGCGCGCAACGCAGCATTACTAAATGCAGGTGACAATGCCCTACGTTGTCTTTGGAACATTTGAGAACCTTGTATCCCGTAAGAAACTTATTATAGATGTACCTCCGATGGTCTTCGCTTTCGGCAAACAGCATATTGGGTCCAAACTGATAAGAAATGATTAATAAACGGACACAAGAAGTTTTTAAATCTGAGTTACGAAAGCCTTGAACACGGCCTTTGCGAATGCGGGTCGATGGTAAGTGAATGTATCCTTTGAAAAAAGATGCCCAATAGCCTTGGGATCGCAAAGGACGACGGCTCGTTCGCCCAAGTGGATTGGCAATCCGAACACAGGACCGTGTTCGCGTACCCAGCGTCCATAAACAGAAGCGCGGTCCTTCGAAGCCAACACCTCCCCGGTTCTGCCAAAGAAAATGTTATTGTTGACTGGGCCTTTCAACTGGATGAAACGACGAGCATTGCGTCGTCGGAGAAGGAATCGGGTGAATTTGACGATGGTCCAGAAGGCGAGAAGGGAGATGAAAATGTTGAATAGCGTTAAGTGATCCTTGGTGTAGCGCACCATGTCGGATAGAAACTCTGTGATGAGGATGCCCTAGCCTCACTTATAAGTAGGACTCGGCATCCCTATTGATATGACGCCGCGCGTCGTGCGGCAGGTGCCGTCGCCGTGGCCGCTACGTATTCATGCATCTATAAATAGAAACTAAATACATGGCACATCACTCAGGATATAGATGGTAGTAATGGGATTCATTACTCTAAGGCTTGTCTAACTCGCGTCGACTTTTACTGGGAAGACATATGCTTAGAACTCCAGAATAACTGAAATAAAAATTTCAAGTCAAATTACAATAGGCAACATGAAAAATACACGCTTAGAACTCAGGAACAGACTCTGGATTTAGCCTGGATATACACATATATATATTGAGTGGCCTATCGATATGAAAACAGCTTATAGATAAGTCAGACGCAAAATCCTGATGCGTCACTACGAGCGTAGCAGAGAGAATCGCAACATATGATAACCTACACATCACACATTAAATATGTATCATACATCCTGACCAATGGAGTGAAGGTTTGTTATCACTCTAACGCCTGTCTTACTCGCATGGGGAGGACGGCACCCTCTTCGCCGCCAATTTCGGCCGGGGTAAGAAAGATATATGGATGTCCAGTTTCGTATCTGGTCCATTCAATAGTTCGAAGCTGAAGTTTCGGATCAGGACCGACAGTACAGCCTACAAAAACATAATCATTATGGTATATGATTCGTGAGGAGAATGAACGTGCATACCTTGAACTCGGCTAGAGCGAACCCCCTCCCTAAGCACATCCTCGGCCCATTCCCGAACGTCAGAAGGTGTCTATGACCGTGGAGATCCTTGGGCATGTATGGATTTTCTTGTAGCCATCGCTCAGGAACGAAAGAAATCGCGTCAGGGCCCCAAAACTTTTCATTGCGGTTAATGAATGAGAGTGGCACTGTGAATTTTGTTCCTTTGGGAACGAAGAGCGACTCCACAATTTGTCCCGATGCAGTTTCGATCGGGGAGCTCAAGGGGATGACATCATCTTCCACCGCCTGAGAATGTCTTGATTGATATTTGTTAAGTAGTGACCAAAAGACATACCACGCGGTTCAATTCCTCCACAGGCGTATGTAACCTCAACGTCTCGTGCACAACAGCGTCGAGATAAGGGAGTCCAAATGACAATTGGTCCCATGTGGGATCGTTATTCGCAAATTCACGTAGCTCGTCCCTTAGCTTATTCTGTGTCTTTTGATGGCGCGCTAGCTCGACTAACGCCCACTAGAAAATGATTAGATCCAAGCACAACTGCAAATAGTATGGTGTACCGATAAGCTGACTATAACATATACGTTCGTCAGTCATTAGATCGTGATCTGCCAAAGGATATTTACCAGATGTCGTTTCGTAGCCTTTGCGAAAAACTGTTCAGCGATTAAACGAAACCAAAAGAGCGAATGCCTACCAGCAAGCAATAATAAATTCTGCCAACACATGTGATGTTAGTCCTTTGGCCGGAAGATTAGGAAATGATTTACACACAATCTGTTGACTATGTAAGAGTCGTTGATTATCCTAAGTGAAAAGTACACGTGCCTGCGAAACAACCTCCTCGTGATTCAACTTGAAATTTGCATCATCGGTTTCTCCTTTGACTGCCATCCAACATAATCAAAAGACGCAAGTCATATAAAGGGCATATAATACGTACTTAAGAGACCGAGGATCGACCTGTCCTTGGTATTTTGCGAGTTTTCCTTTTCTCTTTGGGAATCCTCGAGAAGACGACTGGCCATTTCCGACGTGGCCTTTGTCATTCGCCGAAACATACGTGACCTCTGGGTTGGCAACTTGATAATTTGAGGGAAAATCGGGCCAAGAAGGAAAAGGAGTCGTCGACCACCCCCCTAAGCGTGTTGAATGATTCAAACACTTTGAAAACAGGAGACTGATGTCCTTCCAAAGCTTTGAAATCGTGACCAAACCCAGCAATGCCAACAGAATCAAGCCTGTGTGATATTTGAGACTTGAGTAACCGATTATGAAAAAACTGACGTGATTCGGTTCATCCTTTTAATAGAGACGTTAGACTTTGACCGAACGTTTTAATTTGCGGGACAACATACCATTTCTGTACATCGATGATGGCTTCGTCGGTAGATTCGAATGATGCGCTCCAGTTTGCTTTCACCTGGGTTATGATGTCAGAACGTCACTGTATGTTGATTAAACTTACCTTGTATGCTGAGTCGTAAAATACGCTTGTTACTGCGCGCAACGCAACATTACTAAATGCGGGTGACAATGCCCTACGTTGTCTTTGGAACGTTTGAGAACCTTATATCCCGTAAGAAACTTATTATAGACGTACCTTCGATGGTCCTCGCTTTCGGCAAACAGCATATTGGGCCCAAACTGATAATATAATACATGATTAGTAAACGGACCCAGGAGAGTTTAAATCTAGCTTGACTTACGAAAGCCTTAGACATGGCCTTCGTGAGTGCGGGTCGGTAATAGGTGAATGTATCCTTTGAAAAAAGATGCCCAATAGCCTTGGGATCGCAAAGGACGACGGCTCGTTCGCCCAAGTGGACTGGCATTCCGAACACAGGACCGTGTTCGCCTGCCCAGCGTCCATAAACAGAGGCACGGTCCTTCGAGGACAGCACCTCCGGGCTCTGCCAAAGAAAATGTTGTTGCTCGCTGGGCCCTTCAAACGGACGAGACGAGTGTTGCGTCGTCGGAGAAGGAATCGGGTGAATTTGACGGCAGTCCAGATGGCGAGAAGGGAAATGAAAATGTTGAATAGCGTTAGGTGATCCATGGTGAAGTGCACCATGTCCGAGTTGTCTAGGATAGAAGGTCTGTGATGAGGATGATGCCACCGTAGCCCCACTTATAAGTAGGATGACTCGGCAGGCATCCGTGCCTATTGACATGAAAAAGATGATGCCACGGTCGTTTTGTGCCGTGATCACTACGTATCCCTGCATCTATAAAAGTCCGTCTATAAATGGCAACGACATTGCTCGAGCCGCTAAGCGTCCTGCGTCCTCGGATAGCAGATTTACCATTCTGAGGGCTTTGTGGCTTCCAAACTGGACTCATCTGCCATGTACGATGGTGATTTCCTGCTAAATTCTCTCAAGCTATTTACACAGTACCAACCGTAACGGAAGGCACGTATCGCTGAGAGCCTCCGCACTGATCGACATCACTCAGGAAAGAGATAATAGCAATTGGATTCGTTACTATTGCCTAACTCCCGTCGACCAGTTCCTCTGGGAACAGGGATTCCAAATCAGGACAGAAAGCACAGCCTAAGTTAAGGCAAGCATCGGCGCACAGTATGTCGTCGTCTGAGGCAAGGTGCCAAGGACGTTGCTTTCATGAAAATTGTTGTGGTATTTCATCCAAACCAGCCATGGCTGAAGCGCTTGAACATCGAGGGAGAATAGAAATCAGAAGATGACGTGAATGCTTTGAATGCTCCGATAAAGCTCAAGACAATGATGTCATATCGCGGTTGAAACGCGTCGGAAAGTGGCGCTGTCTCACACGTAAACAGCGCTGTATAAGCACGCCGCAGCAGAAGATCTTGTTTATCTACACGATGCGAACGTTTCTTGTGCTCATGAATGTTAATCAAAATTCGAAGTCCCTCAGAAACATATCGAACCACACAGGTTGAGAGTGTCCACCGAACAGTACGCTTGGCGCTCGCACGCATGCGTGTCGCTGACACCAAGGTGGTCCTCCGAAGCGTTGAAGGCACACAGGTCTAGGCTTAGCGCTTAGCGCTCGTGTGTGTCGTATTCATGGTCATCCCCCTCCGGCCTGGCAAACCCACCCATCGCCCTAACAGCATCCACCAACCGCCTATACTCCCCCACCAGCTCCGCCACTTCGCCGATCCGCAGCTCATCAGGTGCGCAGTCGAGGAACCGCTGCACGGGCGGTGTGAGAGTCCCCCTTCCTTCCTTTCTGAGATGGCAGGGGCGATCGAGGTCGAGGGAAATAGTAAACTGCTCGGTCGGGATACGGGGG
This sequence comes from Amanita subjunquillea, assembly GCA_020011035.1. Lineage (NCBI taxonomy): Eukaryota > Fungi > Basidiomycota > Agaricomycetes > Agaricales > Amanitaceae > Amanita > Amanita subjunquillea. The sequence goes on along the minus strand of JAEBUT010000010.1, from coordinate 38,610 downwards.
GCGAACTGCCGACCTTGATTCCTGCCAGCCGGTCTGAGAGACTCTTCCTCGGCGTCGGCCCCATCCTCTCCTTCGCCTTCGCCTTGACTTTTCCCTTTTCCTTGCTTTTAGCCTTTCCCTCGCTCAGCATACTCTCAAAACTCTTGATGCTCCTCACACTTCCATGCAAATTTGAGGCCTTGCGTCGGTCATCTGCCTCACCCTCGCCCTCACCCTCGCCGTCTCCCCCCCCTTCCTCCCCCTCCTCTCCACCCTCTCCACCCTCTCCACCACTCTGCATCTCCACATTTTCCTCTCGACGCCCATATACCCCTTGTTCATCCCCCTCCTCTTCACCAAACGCATAGGGATCCGGATCGGGGTACGACCCCGACCTGATGGAGCCAGGCCTCGACACGGTGATCATCTCTTCCTCTCTTCCTCCTCCTCCACCTCCTCCACCACCACCACTTCCAACGAGCTTGGACCCACTCCCTACACGCGCAATAGGAAGCGACGAGGCGATGCTCGCAATCGAAAACCCACTATGGTCCCGCTTCAACAGTCCAAAACCGGGTTTGATGACGACCTGTGGCTGTTGCACCGGCATCGCCGCCGTCAACCCAGGGGCTGATGATGACGGTGGCAGTGGCGCTTGTACCTGATCCCGACGATTCTGAACCTGGCCCGGCCGCGGTGCCTGCCCCTGTTGTCGGCCAGGCGTCATCAGCGACTTGAGAATCCCAAACGACGTGTCCATCACCCCCGCCAACACCTTATTCGCCGACACCCCGATCGCCCCGATGGCGTCAACTTGCTGCTCCATACGGTCCCGCAGTCCCGGTCCTCCTCCTCCTCCCCCGCCGCCGTCTCCTGCTTCGGTGGCAGAAGGCTTTTGAAGTCCCGGGCTCTTCAGAATCGGGGACAAAAGCCCCTCAGCGTCCGGTGCGTGGTGAGACGGAGACAGTACGACGTCGACGCCGAGCGCGCCCAGATCGACGTTTTCCAAAAACTCGGCGACGGCCATGAGGTTGATCATGCAGTAGCTCTCCTCCCCTCTTGCTACGCTCGACGGTAGATGTGTGTTCCGGAAACGCTGGGCGAATAAGAGGTGGGAGACGAGGTGGGGCGGGTTGGATTTGACGACGGAGAAGATGAGGAAAGGGAGAAGGATGTCGCCCGATACGGGCGACGATTTGGGGTTGGAGTTACTTTCCTGTTCAGATTTTGGTCTTGTTTCTGATTCTGCCCCATCGTCTCCAGCAGAGGTCGCTTTGCGCCTAATCTCTTTCATCTCCTCTCCGTCCGAACCTGCTCTCCCTCGAGCTCCTTCGGGTATCAGCTTAATCGGTGGCAACTTGGCCAATCCATCTATGCACAAAAGCACAAAAAAGCTCGTCTCAAACCACGTTCTAGAATAGAGAATTGAAGGGGTAAGAACGCACCAACCACGACTCTATGAGCCTCGACCAACACCGCCGCTTTATCCTTTGGCGAGCGACACGATTCCAACCGCATTAACGCTATCAGCCCATTCCATTCAGTCCGTGGTCCATCCGATGATGATACAATGGTACGCACCCTTGCCGCAATCCCTGACCACCTCGCTCACCTCCTCCTCCCTACCCGCATCACGTGCCGCGCTGACGTCCATGTCCAGCCTGTCGAGGGTGATGTCGACCATGTTAAGCGCGGCGATACGGGAGGAGAGTGTCGCATCGTGCGAAGCGTCGTCCGAGGAAGGGTGCATGAAGAGTCTATTACGTCGTGGTCATGATCGAGCGATGATGAACGAGGGAGAGGGAGAGGGATGTACCTATCGTAAAAGAGAGAACAGAGAGTGGACTCGGCGGATTCAACGATCCGCGCGATGAGGCTGTCCGTCGCATCCGTGAGATCCGGAGAAGTAGTAGTAGCACCTGCAGTAGCATCCGGTCCATCAATAGTAGTTTGTTCACGTCCCCGTTCTTGTTCTTGATGGATCTTTGAACGTGCCTCCCACTCCAGCTCAGCGTAAAAATCCTGGAAAGACATCACAAGACCTTCAAAGTCAGCGCCTCTCTCCTTCTCCGTACCCGCGTTTGGCCATAGGGCAACATCGTATTCTTCTTCTTCTTCCTCTTCCCCATCTATGCCTTCTTCCTCCCGGTGCTCCTGGCGAGAAGACGACCTCCCGGTACCCGCAATCGCGACTTCTAAGCGTCTAGCAAGGTCCCTAGCCGGGTCTCTATCACGGCCGCCCGTGCGAGCACGAGTATGGGGACGCTGTGTAAATGGGTATAAACCCACTTTGAGCGCAAACTCGTGGACAAAGGTGAACACCCATGGTGCGAGAGACGTGGGAATATCATGATGGGGATAAGAATGGGCATCTACATCTGCACCGAACCGACGCGATATCTCGGCGCGGATGGCCGTGTTGACCTGTTTCGCGACGTCGGAACGGTGGACGGGTCTGTCGATGAGGAGGACAGAGAGGGTGACCATTGAGATCGGGGCATCTCCCGTCTCAGTTGGGGTAGAGGTAGAAGTGGCGGCGGGCGGGGGCGGTACTGGCGGGGTTGTGCTTCTGAAAAGGGACGCAAATGGGTTAGGCAGTCGATGAGGAGTGGAAGTACCGCTGGTGGGGGCAGGTGCCGGTCTAGGCGGAAGCGGAGGTGGTTTCAGAGTATTGGGTGCCGTTGCGGGAACAGATAGTTGGGTGTTCAGGGGAGAGAGGAGGACATATGTTGGGTAGGCTTGAGGGTCGGGCAGAGGCAGAGGGGGCAGGGGAGGTAGAGTGTGGCGGACATGGAAGGCTGAGGACGAGCGAAAGACGAGGGCGGGCCCGGTGAGAGACTTGAAGTCAGAATACAAGACGGCTCTGAGGGCGGAGAGAGTGACGAGCTGGTTGGCTGGAACGTCGACAAAGGCGACGTGGTCCTTGACCAGCTCCTGGCTGATGGGACTCCTGTCACTGTGGGCCGAGGTGGGGAGCAGCAGCGTCCCGCGTCCGAGCGCGAGGGCCTGCCAAATGTCAGTCCATCCAGGCTCACTCACCAGCCGGTCGAGCAGCGCGAAGCCGAGCGAGGCGCTGTCGAGTCCGATGTTTTGAGCTGCCGTTCTGAGGAGGGCGTGTCGCTGCTGTGGCCTGTGCTGTCTGGGAGTGTAGGGCACATAACCTGCAGTGGCGAGCGGATGGTTGAGAGACATGTCAAATCACTGATTCGCCGATAACCACAGTTACTCGGCCGACATCACCGCCATCGCCCGCCCAACTTCCGCGCTAATGTCCGCCCATCCCCGCCTCCGGCTCCGCCCCTGCCTCCCGGATCTCCAGCCGATCCCCCGCCCATTGCCCCGCCCGTACTCCCGCCTCCTCCTCATTCGTCCAGCACGTACTCACCACAACCGCTTGCCCCAGCCCCCGCCACCCCATCCGACCGCACGTACTCCTTCTTGCTCAGATTCCGCAGATGCCACTCCTTCCCCGCCCTGCCCGGTCCATTCTCCGCCGTCACAGCAGTATACCACTCCTCCGCAAATGCATATAGTGTAGGTGCAGGGTCATCCTCATCGTACTCTCCCTCTCCCTTCTCATCTAGATACATGTCTTCCACCTCTTCCTGCTCTTGGGCGGTCAACATCCCCTCAGGGTATTCCACCGCACGATCCGAAACGACGACGATCCGGTTCCCCGCCCATCTTCCCTTTTGCGCTTCCTCTACTCGAAGGTGGGAAACCAGCGCATCAGGCACACCGCTCAACAGAATGTCCGCGATCTCGCCCCGCGGCTCTTGCCCGAGCAGCTCTCGCCTGTCTAGATTGAGCACTTGCCAGTATTGCACCATGGTGGATGAAGGAGATGTGCCAAATTCGGCTAGATATGGGCGCACGCTGGACATGATTCTGTCACGCCTACGTTTGTCATCAAGCTCCCAAGGCTCCCGGTCGTTCTATCAACAAGCAATGTCGTATTGCAGAACAACTACAACGAACTGGAGGTGTCGCTATATCTCCCACCTTCGCACTTCCGCTGCGAGCAACCGGCAAACCTGTCACTGCCCGATGATGGCCAACTGCGGTGAGAGGTTCATTTCTTAGTCTTCCGTCTCCAAACATCTGGATAGTGCCCGTTCCATTTTTTACGTTTTTTGGGGGGGATTCCCCCGTTATAATTGATTATCTGCGCGCCGATCTCCGTTCTCTTGCCACCACCCCCAAACTTAATTTCGTGCCCTGTGTAGAACAGATAGTTGTTGGGATCTTTCTGTTTATCACTAAAAACGAGTGAATCGAAGTGGCTTCGATTAGTAAGGACGGACGCACGGAGCCATTCCCACGTGGTAGACCTCCATTTTCCTTTTCCGGACTTCTTCCATGGCTGGTTCAAACTCGGCTTTATACTCCTTTTCCAAGTCGAAGTCCTTTCTTCCCTTTGCCAACAACTGCATTCGTAATTCCTCCTTGTCTTCCTTACTGTCCAACATCTCCTGGTATGTCTTACAAGTGCTCATGATCAAGAGATAGTACGTGTGGTAGTCGCTTCCTTTTTCCAGCCCATACCCTCTGAGCTGGCCGGTCGCCGTCAAGATATCTATCTCGTTTGAAATAGCCGTCATCTCGTCAGAGGTCCGTACTTGTGTCTCTTTCACAGTGACGCGTTCGTCATAAATCCTTAGTCGGTACAACTTAAACTCGGTGTTTTCGAAAATGGGTTTCATGTTCTTGGGATCCTTGACCACTCGTTCGACAGGACCGGGCTTGTGTTTCTACGAATCGGGGTCAGAACGAGGGACAAGCGGGACAAGCGGTTGAATTCACGAACCCTGGAAAAGAGTCCACCTGCGACAGTAGCATAGAGTAGGTGAAGAACGATCACAATGGAATAGAGACGCATTGAATGTCAAAGTGGGTGAGGACCAGCCTGACGTCTCACATCGCCTTCATGGCCTTTTTATCAACGACAGGACAGATGTTCAATCATTGATGCATGATGCATGATGATGGGAGTGGTGCTGATGGCATGGCGGGGAGCATACATCGCCATCAACAAAACATCGGGGAGCTTGCAATGCGGTGCTAGCCGTTGCAATGCACTACCAACCTCACAACGGGCGCTAGTGGTTGCAAACTCTGGGGAGTTTGCAATGCATTGTGACCATACTGTCCCTTGTAGCCCCTTGCAATGCGCTACAAGGCTTCCACTGACTTCCAATGTTCTCTAATCGGTTCCAACCATTCCTGACATACATAATAAAATTGTATTAAAATTCGGAACATCTGCTATTACACGATTTTCATTAATACAATGGCCTATACTTGTTTTCGAGAAATACTATCAATAATGATATTGGGCAAGACTTCAAATGTGTCGCGGCCTACGGAGAATAATTAGTGTTTGAAACCACCAGAGCAAGATGTGACGCACTTTTTCCTCGGCTGTTGACGTTTATTCGACTTGGGAGCAGCCTCTGCCTCTGCCGATGACCGTTTTGGATTGGACCTACTACGTAGTGCCCGCTCGATGTTGTTGAGACGGGGCGACTCGGGCGAGTTATCGTTTCGGCGACGGTCGGCCTCAGCAGGGTCGCCTGTAGTGGAATTCCCACCAACCGCTGGGTCATGGTCACGGATCCGACTGTTGGCAGCGGCCTGATTGTCTTCAGTGGTCTGCTCGTCATCAGGAGTTTGATCATCTCGAGGGCTCTGATTGTCCTCGGTGTCATGATTGGCGTTGCCAGCGCCACTGGTTCTAGCACCGCCATTGTTGCCATCATATGCATCTTGTCTGTTTTCACGTGCTACCCGACGAAGGCATCGCCGCTCACGGATGAGTTGAATCTCATCAACTCCCCCCGCACCTGACCCATCCAGATTGTTGTCGCTTGCCGTCTGACTGTGTTATACCGTACCTGTAAATACTACATTGCTAATATCAATTAGTGGTAGTGATCCCTTCGATCCAACTCTAATACAACATACCTATTCCACCATTCTAATGTTTCTTTGACCCATTCATCTTCATCGTCTTCAAATAGCAGGAGAATGCGAGAGTATAAGTCTTGAAGGTCGAAGTTACCGATTTTGGGTCGCCATGTCTTAGCTGAACTGAGCAAGAAGTAAGTCTGAGAAAATTTATCAGTTAATACTATAATCTGTTCCGATCAACTTTCCTGGACTGCTGCATACGCGATAGTGGGCGCATCACAACTCTTGCATTGATAGATCATGGCTTTTGTTGGATGCGCATTTGCTTCGGAAGCACCTGAGAGTGCTGTTCGTGGGCCGGTGAATAAATGACGGTATACCTTTGTGACATTGTTAAAATCGGGGAAGGGCAGCTGATAGCACACTGGGATTCCTTACCATCAGGAGAAGTTGACTTCGCAAGAGCCCAACGTCTACATCCTCTGGATTGTACGTAATATCTTCATCATATAAAAATGTCGGGAATTCGCCTGCAGTTATCTCTATGGCTCTTGTTTTGACTTTATTCATAAAATCTCTGATAAATGCATTAAAAAATGGAAAGAATAAAACTTGGCAGACGCACATGGGTCTCTATCAAAAACATCCATATGGCGGCGTGGGCAGAGAAGGCGAGCGTGGATTGGGCAATTAAAGCCACGCAATGCCACGGCTTCGTTAGTTTGGCGAGGCGGTAGAGGCTGGGGAAAATACGAGGCTATCTTTTCTTTCAGATCACCTGTATCTGCTTACATATGAGAAAAGGGCACGTAGTTGAGGTGCGTCATGGAGAAATTCAAGGATGTCTTCAAATGGTGCCATCACATGGCCAAACAGAGCTAAGCTGAGTACACTGGCCCATCGACCCATTAACGCGATCTGAAGCAGAGGCTCGATTACTCACGGTACACTTTCAGGGTCATCCAACTCGAACATGGTGGAATAGCCGAGGGGGACGGGAGAGAAGTACAGGGCGAATGAGGGCGAATAAGAGCGAATAAGAGCGAGCGAGGGTTGGGCGGGTGAAAGCAGCCAAAGGCGAGCATGGGCGGATGACATATGGATGATTGTGGGCTGGCGCCTGTATTTTCTAGCTGTGCAACGAGCGGATGGAGCGGACAAAAGCCTGCAGGTGGGACTGGCCCCCATCCGCCAGCGCCAATTCTGGCGACCATGAACAACTGTTGGGCGGATGACGGCGGGGTTGTTCTCTCAACGAGCAATGTCGTATTGCAGAACAACAACTACAACGAACTGGCCAACTACGGTGAGAGGTTCATTTTGTCTTCCGATCCCAAACCTCTGCAGCGGGCAATACGAAACCATGATGTTTCGAGGGGGCGGATCCCCCACTATAATTGATTATCCACGCCTCCATCTTTCTCTTGCCACGAACCCCAGACTTAACTTCGTACGTTGTCGAGAACAGATAGTTGTCGGGATCTTTCTCTTTATCACTAAAAAACGAGTGAATCGGAGTAGCTTCGATTAGTAAGGACGGACGCACGGAGCCATTCTCACGCGGTAGGTCGTCATTTTACTCCTCCGTTCTTGTTCCATGGCTGGTTCAAACTCGGCTTTAAACTTTTTTTCCAAGTTGAACTTCGTTTTTCCCATTTCCGACAACTCTTTTCTTAATGCCTCCTTGTCTTCGTCACTTTTCAACATCTCCTCGTATGTCTTACCAAGGTTCGAGATCAAGATATAGTATGTGTCATAGTCGCTTCCTTTTTCCAGCCCAGACCCACGAAACTGATCTGTCGCCGTCAAGATATCTATCTCCTTTTCAATAGCATCTTTCTCGCCAGGGCTCGATGCATGTATCTCTTTCACAATGACGAGCCTTTTAAAAATCTTTCGTCGGTACAACTTGTAATTGGCGTGTTCGAAAATGGGCTTCATCCTCGCGCGATTCGTGACCGCTTTTTCAATAGGACCGGGCACGTGTTCGAGTTTTTGATTCTACGAATCGGGGTCAGAACGGGAGACAAGCGGGACAAGCGGTTGAATTCACGATTCCCCGCTTAATCTTGGTAAGGAATTGGCCTGTGACTGTAGCACAGAGTAGGTGAAGAACGATCACAATGGAAGAGAGACGCATTGAATGTCAATGTGGGTGAGGACCGGCCTGATGTCTCTCATCGCCTTCATGGCTTTTTTATCAACGACACGACAGATATTCGATCATTGATGCATGATGGTACTGATGGGGCGTTGCGGGGGAGCATGCATCGCGACAAGTGCATAGCCATCTCCAAGGCTGTTGGAGGTCAGGGTATCACGGTTAGAGCCCAGTGAGAAATGGCGCGGATGACATCCGACGGCATCCGGCGCTGGCATCCGAATCTGTCACGCGCCGCGCTGCATGGTTTCACTTGTCCGCTCGCTGCCTCCATGTCCGCTCCCTGCTGCCTGTCAGCCGCTCGCTCCCCTGTACCTAGTGTATACGTAATTCAATGAAGTTTCCTACAAGTCTGTCCACGCGTTTACGCACATCTACTAAACTAGTATGCACCTCTGCAACGGTGGCAAGTACCTCCATCCGCGGTCGTATTACCGACATAAGAAATATAGAGACCAAGAGCTGGATGACGAACGTGAAGCTCTGTATGAGCAAGTCATCGGCGTGCCTTGCCAACGGCGCCAGCGTACTATGCCTTCATCGCGCCGGGAGCGGCATGTCAAACAGGTGCGTAGAACATGTTCTACAACCTAGGTTATGTACTTATAACAAACCAGGGTCGTTCTGCAGTTCCAGGCCACGCTTCGCCAGATGGTGCAGAGCGGGAACCATCTCCAAACAGTCCCCCTTCACCAACACCATTGTTTCAGCCCAACTCAGGGATGCAAAATGATTGGGAAGGTTCATTTCCTTTCCGTGATATCAACGCAGCACTGACAGATCCAACACAGACGAGCGCCATTTTACCGACAATGAAATAAACTCTGCGAACAACGACTTACCCGAGAACCAACCTCATTCCATTAATCTGGATGATTGGAATGAGGACTGACAGCCCAGATGCACAGGCGGATCAGGGAAACGAAGATAATGAAGATGAACAGTTGGATTCGCAGCAGCATGGCATTCCAACATCTAATGAGGACTTGCCACTGCCTCAGGCGAAATACCCGATGCTTGCGCTAGCCCAGCATCTGATTAACAATATAAAAAATGCGGTACTCAAAGATGATATACAGAATCCAACAACACTTGATTCTATATGAAATCCACCATCCGAAAACGAACCACTTGAACGTTTAACCATCCTTTCGTCATGATATTCATGGGATTAGTTGGAGGGTCTGAGAAAATGTATCATGCCATACGAGACGCACTCTGCTGGTTTGACCCCCTCCTTATAATTGACTCATATGATGTCATTCGCACAAAACAGAGCGGCTTACAGGGATAACGCAAATTCAAACAGATATGTGCGTTAACAGCTGTGTCGCATACACTGGCCCTTTTGCATCACTCGAGACATGTCCAAAATGTGGGGCATCACATTACGACTCGGACAATGTTAATGCAATATCGGATCAGCTGCAAGATAACCATTGCACATCTCAGCGAGCCACATTGAAAAAACCAAGGAAGCAGTTTTACACAATTCCACTTGGTCCCCAGATCCAAGCTCTTTGGTGAACGCATGAGGGAGCTGAGTGCATGCTTTACCGAGTCCAAAAGACAGCCGAAATCTTCCATCAACTCAGGGAGACTGGTGGCATGGTACCTGTTTACGACGACATCTTTCATGGAACTGAGTACCTATCAGCATGTCATGCAGGTCAAATTGGGGATGATGACATTCTTTTAATGTTTTCAATTGATGGGGCGCAACTATATCGAGACAAGGAATCTGACTGCTCGTTTTCTATCTGGGTCATCCTTGATCTAAGCCCAGATTTACGGTACAAAAAGAAGTGTATTCTGCCTGCTATGTTCATCCCAGGTCCAAACAAGCCGGAAAACACAGAATCATTTTTATTACTGGCTTTCCGTCATGTATCAGCGCTACAAAAGGAGGGCCTGTGCATCTGGAACGCAAAGGACATGGAATACCAAATGAAGAGGCTATTTTTCTTTCATGGTGCCGCAGATACAGTTGCCATTCCAATGCTCAATGGACTAGCTGGTCACACAGGAAGTTGTGGCTGTCGTATTGCCTGTGGCCACAAAGGGAGATGAAAGCCAAATCAACCAACATATTACCCTGTCTCTTTGAAACCTGACAATTACTCAGTTGCAGGTTGCAATCATCCAGATGTGGATGTGACAGCCATCAGTGGTCCAGATGAGGTAACATATTATAATAATCTACACCAACTTCTGGAGTGCTCATCAAAGGCAAAGTACACCAGAACACACCTGCGTATGGGGATTGTGCAACCCAGTATCTGCCTTGGTTTCCAAAGAGATTCAATGATCCCAGTTCCAAAATGTTCCTCAGTTGACCTTATGCAGCTTCTCATATCTGATATCAGAATCCACTACAGTGGATCTAAACCAGATTTCATTGTCTTGGATGATGATGACATTTGGCAAGCTCATGGGAATTTGGTCACATCAACCAAACCCTACTTCCCATCATCATTTGATTGCCCACCTTGCAACCCAGCTAAAAAGATCAATTCTGGATTCAAAGCATGTGAGTACATGCTCTACCTTTGGGCAATTGGACCTGCAGTTTTCCGAACTGTTCTCCCAAATCATCTTTGGGTGCACTTTTGTAAGGTCATCTGTGGGATCAGGGCTATTTTTCAGTGACAAATCACACAAGAGCAGGTTCAACTTGCTCACCATCTCCTGTATGAGTGGGAAAGAGATTTTGAAGAGAAGTATTACTGTCAGAACATCACTTGCCTTCACCTAGTCCATCCTTGCATTCATGCTATTATCCATGTGGCTTGTGAAACCTGTTACAGTTCTCTTTTCATTTCATCTTTCTGTCTCAGTGGACCATTTCATATCCATCATTATTACTCATAAACTGTGCATTGTACAGCCTGGACGCTATCTCCTTTTGTAGTTATCTTCACATTTCCTTTCTTAGGTAGCCACAGCCCTATTCCCTTTATATTTTCCTTTGTTCTCTAAAACATATATAAACCCCATGTACAGTAGAGTAACTCCAGTTCCAACTTAGATGAGTTTTGCTCTCAACCTCACTTGACTTCAATGCTCTTCTCCAGACCTTCATCATCATTTGACTTAGTGTCCAGACTCTTTGTCCAGTGGCTGGGAGCAGACTGAGACTCTGCTTGTCACTGTTGACTTAGAATGAACCATGATGAGGGCATCGTCCATAACAAAACCACTTGGTGTGGTCCACTTAATTTGGTGGCCCAATGGGCACTTGAGAACACAATTGGAAATCTGGGAAGGGAGGTACACCAGCATTCTAACCCATTCTCAAATCTCTCAGAGCAAGGACTTTTACGTGTACAAACCAATACCCTTCAAGCCATTTTCCCAGAACTCAACAACCCACCATCCTTACCACATGGAGCAAAAGACCTCAGCAACAATTATGTCCTTCTTCATGCAAGAGACCAGTGTCCCTTCAAAGTATCAGATGAGCAGGAGCTGGAAATTCTCCAACCATTACTGCTCACTTCTGAGGCATGTGAGCACTAACAAAAGTCTCAGACGTGTGCGGGGCAAACAACTGTATTAAATACCTAACAAAAGTTTGTTACAACATAGGTAAGTGTATGATCCATGCATTGGTTTAAGTGATATCTTACCTCAGATGTGTGCAGGGCAAATGACTGAGGTGCAGCTATGAAAATGGTACAGTATATATATGACTACAGTACATATTGAATGAAAAAGGCTTCAGTGGCCTTTGTAATGTATAATGGCTTGTCAACAAAGAAGAACATAGTGAGCTAGCATGAATAACGGATTGCATAGGTCAGGTATGTACAAATACAATAGAAACAGGGTGTGTATGACTATGCCCATGATAGGAACCTTGGCAGGATGATGATGGAACCTTTGGCGACGAGTTGGGTGACTTGGGATGACATTGGCAGAGTCGGATCCTACATGCTTGGTTCCAACACTCCCCCTCAAGCTGGGAGGAGTCCAAGATGAGTGGCAAAGTGTTTCACCTTGGTGGAGGGCAGAGCTTTAGTAAGTGAGTCTGCTAGCATTTTGTCAGTGGGACAGTAGATGATCCTGATGTGGCCTTGCTTGACAACCCATTGAATGAAGTGAAAGCATATGTTGATATGCTTAGTGTGTGTGTGATATTGATGATCCTTTGTGAGCTCTATAGTGGACTGATTGTTGCAAAAAAGAGTTGTCAGGGCAAGCTTGATGCAAAATAGCTGTTGGATGAGGGAGCGTAGCCATAATGCCTCTTTGGTGGCATGGGTTGCAGCAACATATTCTGACTTGGTGGTAGACAGGGATACAATTTCTTGTCATTTAGTGGACCAGGATACAGCACCACCATTTATGAGAAATGCATACCCAGAGATAGCTCGTCTATCTTCTGCCATACTTCCATCTGCATCCAAATACCCTGTCAAGGGCTGTGTTCCTCCTCTGTAGGTAAGCCAGTGATCCATAGTGCCTTTCAAGTACTGATATAGCTTCTTCACTGCCTTCCAGTGTGCTGGCCCAGGATTTGATGAGAACTGTGAGATGGTTTGAACAGTGAAAGCAATGTCAGGTCGTGTGGTGATCATAGCATACATAGCTGATCTGACAGCTTCATGGTAAGGTATGTTGCGCATGGTGGCATAGTCGTCAGCTGTTGATGAGCATTGATCAGTGCTGAGGTGGGAGTTTACCTCCATAGGGATCAAAACAGGCTTGATATCTTCAAGGCCATATTGCTGGAGAATGGACTTGATGTATGAGTGCTGGGATAGGGAGATCATGCAGCAAGAGTGGTTGCATTTGATTTTGATGCCAAGCAGCCAGTGCAACTTGCCCAAGTCAGTTATTTCCACCTGTTTGGCTATGCCGGATTTGGTTGCTGAGATAAGCTGGGCTGTGCTTGCTGCCACTGTGCAGTCGTCAACATGTACCAACATGATGACTATATCCCTGTTCTTGTAATGTCAGTAGAAGACTGCCATGTTGACATCACACCTAGCAGAACCCAGGGACGACATAATCTTGCACAAACGTTGATACCAGCATCATCCAGACTGCTTTAGGCCATATAGCATTTTCTTCAACAAACAAACATAGCTGGATGGGCAATCAGGTGAGTGATATCCAGGTGGCTGCTTCATGAATATACGCTCTCAAGAGGTGAGTTCCCCATTTAGATATGCACCCTTGATGTCGATCTGATGTAATTCTAGGTTGAGATTGGCTGCCATTGCAAGGACAGCTCGAATGGATGCTAGGCAAGCAACAGGTGCAAAAGTATCGAAGTAATTGACTCCAGGGACTTGTGAGAACCCTTGGGCAACCAGGCATGCCTTGTAGCAGACTGTTACAGTTTCTTCTTTGTTTTGTCTTCCTGTCTCTATATACTGTTTCATATTCATCATTTCTGTTGAGCAGCAATCATATGTCCGTCAGACATAGTTTGTCTCAGTGGTCATCACTGTTATGAACAATGAGCTCATATGTCTGTTAGACATAGAGTCATATGTCCATGATGACAAGAGTATTGTATCACTGTCATAGACAGTGACCAGACACCTCTTCAGGTGTTTTGAGTATTGTATCACTGTCAGAGACAGTGACCAGAGACCTCTCCAGGTCTTACTCTCATAGAGAGGAGATACTCACATGCTGGTAGGCAAGAAAGAGCAACTAAATGTATATTCTCTATCTACAGGTCTTATATACACTTTTTAGTGTATGTACATATTCGTGTATAGAACTGTAATTAAATATACGTAAATAAAAGAAATATAAAAGAAAATACCCTCTAAGGGTCAAACTGGTGATAGCCGTGTTGAGGGCTATACTTAGGGGTATTTGGGGTGAAGGTCATTCAACAATTTCTCCTTAACTGTGCACTGTACAGCCTGGATGCTATCTCCTTTCATAGTTACCTTCACATTTCCTTTCTCAGGTAGTTACTGCCTCATTCCCTTTATGGTTTCATTTGTCCCCTAATCGTATATAAACCCCATGTACTGTAGAGTAACTCCAGTTCCAACTTAGACAAGTTTTGCTCTTAACATTGATTGACTTCAACGCCCTTCCTCCTCATTGTTCTCCAGACCTTCATCATCATTTGACTTAGTGTCCAGACCTCTGTCCAGTGGCTGGGAGCGGACCAAGACTCTGCTTGTCACTGCTGACTTAGAATGAACCATGATGAGGGCATCATCCGTAACACAGACAATGTTTCCAGTGGCATCCTGCTGACTTAGAACAAACCATGACAAGGGCATTGTTTCCAGTGGCATCCTTTTTTTGCATGGAAGACCCATTTTGACCTGACTATGTTCACATCAGTAGGTGGTTCAGTGAGTACCCAAGTACCTGTTGCCTTGAGCATTTTTAATTCTTCCTTTATAGCTGCTTCCCAAAGCAACCAATCAGTTCGATGTTTTGCCTTGGTGAGTGTTCACAGTTCAATTCCCTCAGCCTCACTAACTTCAGCAGCCAATGCATATCCATCAAAGCATTCAGCAAGTCCAGCATTTGGTTCTTCAACAATGGGAGGAGGGAGCTGCACACCATGAGGAATTTGAGAAGTGGAAGGGCAAAGGGAAGTAATGCCTCATCCTTCAATAATGTCTACCACACACTGACTTGGCTCTTTTCACATGCTTCTGGTTCCAGGGCTGGTTCAGGATGAGTGGGAGGAGGCATTGGCTGGCGCTTGGGCTCAGTGGTAGATTCGGGCTCAGGTGTGGATGATGGATTGGCAGGATTGGGGGTGACAGCTGTCTTGACTTGTGGAATGGTTACCTCAAGATCCTCCCCCTCATTTTGAGAAGACAACAATGCAGCTGGCCCATAGTAGATGTTCTGTTTGATGGTGATGGATTGCTTGTCCAGCCAGTAAATTTGGACACCTTTACTCTGCTCATCAACACCCAACCATCAGCCCTCTCTGACACGCCCACCCAGTTTATTACCATCTTTGACCCTAACCCATACCTTCTCACCCCATTTCCGAGCAGTTTTCAGGTTCTTCTTCCCAAAAACAGCCTCAAATGGCATTTTCCCTATAACAGCCTTGGTGCTGGTCCTATTCATTATCCAAATGACATGATGCGCAGCTTTGCCCCACAAGTACTTCAGCAATCCACTGGAGTGTAGGAGGGTGCGTATGCACTCAAGGATGATTTGGTTGCATTGCTCAGTGACACCATTGTGCTGGGGTGTGTCATGCATGGTAAATTTTTGCTCAGTTCCGTTTTTCTTTAAAAACTGAACAAAATGACTTTCTAGATGCTCTCCCCCTCAATCTGAGCGCAGGACTTTGATTTTGGCACCAAGCTGGGTCTGACACCAAGTGGAGTATTTCTGATATGTGTCAAAGGTCTCGCTTTTGGCATGCATCAGGTACAGGTGTGTAAACTGAGTTGCATCATCTGTGAACATAACATAGTATTGTTGTCCACCTTTTGACTCCATGGGAGCAGGTCCCCAGAGATCTGTATGGATCTCATCACCAAATTTTTCGCCTTGCTGCCCTTTGCAGGCCTTTGGTATCAGTTTTCAGGTGGCTTTTGCATACACACAGGATTCGCAAAATGGCGGATCATTTGTCAGTGCCATCTCCAACACAATTCTGGAGATCATTCTGTTGTGGATGATTTGTCATACAGCAGTGTAGGATATGTGTCCAAGCTGTTTATGGGCTTCATCAAGGGTAAGCACTTTCACAGCTGCTCCAGCTATAGCACTAATTATGTCATGTTCTAACTTGTAGAGACACTGACTTGTCATAGGAATGGATCCAATGGCTTGGCCACTATCATCTTGTATCATCTTGAATGAGACACTTTCCGCCACTGAAAACAACAGTATAACTGGCCTTATCAAGCCATCCAATGGATACTAGTGTGTAGCCAACCTCTGGCACATACAACACCTTGGTGAGTTTCAGTTTTGACATTTCATCCCCATTGGGGATGTCTATACTCATTTCACCCATTCCTATAGCTGACATATGACATTTGTTTGCAGCCTTGAATAACTTAGGCTCAATCTCCACATAGTTAGTGAGAGATCCATGGTTAGGGGTGAGATGCCAAGAGCATCTGGAGTCAACAATCTCGGTGTGTGTGTTGCTTTTGTCAGTGTGCATGACTACTTCATCTGCTTCAGCAGCAACCAAGTCCAGGTCAACATCAATGAGCAAGCTAGTCTCACTCCAGTTGACCCCAGATAACTCCTTGGTGTCCCAGCTGCTATTGGTTTCATCGCCAACACCTTCACTCTTGCACCCTTTTACAATGATCAAATCATCATCACTTTCTGGCTCCATGAAGAAAGCCCTGTCATCATCATCAGTATCGGATTTGGCTGCAATATTTGCCAATCCACCTGATTTACCTGGTTTAGCTGGTAAGTCCTTTTTGGGTTTGGGACACTTGTTCCTTAAGTGACCAACTTCTCCACAGTTCCAGCAAGCTCCTTTTGTCTTAGAAGGACCCTTCCCCTTACTGGAACTTGACATGACTAGTGCCTTGTCCTTTGTGTTTCCTCCCCCTTCCTTTTTGGGCAGTCTTGGTTGTGCTGCTTGCTGGGAGCACTGGTGCTCATACTCCTTGGCTATCATCAAGATGAGGGCATCCACAGAAATAGTTTTATCTGTAGCATAAAGCTGTGTGGCAGCCAATTGATTTGATGTGAAGTTTGCGAGGTAGTAAGGAAGGGAAGATATGATAGTTGCAAGGTAATCTCTGTTGTCAATAGCAATGCCCATGGTTGCTAACTCTTCTTTTCTTACATGCAATCCATTGAGGAATTCGTGAACATTCCCCTTGTAAGGGCACTTCATGGCTAAAAACTTTGTGTGCATTTCTGTTTGTGCAAAGACCCCCTTTTGGGTATATTCAGCAACTATAGCATCTCACCATGCCTTCACATTTGGTTTAGTGTGGACACGTGTCAGTGTCAAATCAGGAAGCTTTTGGGTAAGTAAGGATTTAGCTGATTGTTCATTTTTCATTCATTGATTTATTTTGACCAGTTCAGTATCCATGGGATTCTCAGCATCAACTGCAACAGGGCAAGACTCAGAACCCTTTTGCTTTGACGGCATCTTGGAAATGGATGGAGAAGACAGCCCAATTCAACCCAGATGGGTCAAGTTTGGGTATGGTTCCAGGGAGCTGGTCAGTAAGGGACATAGATGTGGAGGTAACAACAGGAGCAGGGGAAGGTGGTAACAGGATTCCTTCAGGAGTGGCCATATCAAGTTAGCAAGAAGATTTGACAATTGATTAAGGTGAGTCATAGGTTCATAAGGGCAGCCGGGGCCCATAACCTGTGAGTGCTAACAAAAGTCTCAGACGTGCATGGGGCAAACAACTGTATTAAATACCTAACAAAAGTCTGTTACAATATAGGTAAGTGTATGATCCATGCATTGGTTTAAGTGATATCTTACCTCAGATGTGCACAGGGCAAACAACTGAGGTGTGGCCATGAAAATGGTACAGTATATATATGACTACAGTACATATTGAATGAAAAAGGCTTCAGCAGCCTTTGTAACATATAACAGCTTGTCAATGAAGAAGAACATAGTGAGCTAGCACCAATAATGGATTGCATAGGTCAGGTACATACAAATACAATAGAAACACGGTGTGTATGACTATGCCCATGATAGGAACTTTGGTGGCATGATGATGGAACCTTTGGTGATGAGTTGGGTGACTTGGGATGACATTGGCAGAGTCAGATCCTATGTGCTTGGTTCCAACAAGGTATACATCATATGATGGGCATGCTTGTGTCTAGGGCTCCTGAAGTTCGGTTCTGAACTTTGGTTCAAACCAGAACTGGCAGAACCGAACTGACGGTTCTGGTTCAGTTCTGGTTCTGGTTCTGGCAATGGGTGTTGGTTCCAGTTCTGGTTTGGGCAGCTACCAGGATTTGAGAACCGAACCCTGAACTGATTGCATGCAAGGCTGGAGGCATTCTGGCTGGTGTCACATTGAAATGTGACAGGAGTGTGACAACCATTCCCGCACACTCAATATTGACACCAACTCATTGTGCCACCATGCCCAGCTGTCATGGCTGCGCTCAACCCAGATGGATCACTCAAGGAGGTCACAGAGATTGACTTTTACCACTCCAAGACTGATGAGCATCCAATTGGCTCATCAAGCCAGGCAGGTAAGTTTTCATTTATCTCACATCATCAAGAGACAGTTTGTGCATGATCTAACCCATCCACCCCTGCAGGCATGTTAAAAACAGTATATTTTCCATTCATGTCACATTATGTATGTATAAAAGTTTCCCATGGTTCAAAGAGTCAGAATCATGACTTTGCATTAGCCCTGTCTATACTTTTTCTGAAGTTCAATTCTGAACTATGGTTCAAACCTACTATACACAAATTCCTATCATTGCACAGTATATTCCATGGATGTCACATGATTCATTGATTGTTTCCACAGTTCAGGAAGTGAGAATTATGACATTATATTTGTTGTAGCAATTGCCACTCACTCACTCAATAGGTTTATGAAAAACGGGCAAAGGTATGCAGTTTGATTATATGATGATTTTCATTATCTATCAGTATCTAAGGAACAAAGAGGCAAAGGAAAGGGTTGAGAAGTACAGGGCGAATGAGAGCGAATAAGAGCGAATAAGAGCGAGCGAGGGTTGGGCGGGTGAAAGCAGCCAAAGGCGATCATGGGCGGATGACATATGGATGATTGTGGGCTGGCGCCTGTATTTTCTAGCTGTGCAACGAGCGGATGGAGCGGACAAAAGCCTGCAGGTGGGACTGGCCTATATAACGGGCGCGGGGTGGAAACAAGAAGCGACTGTCAAAAAAAGCGCGGCTGCCAAGCATCGACGATCTATGTCTTGATCGATGCTAATGGTGAGACATACACGGAGGCGTCGAAAAGTGATAACTACCAGAAGGCGTTAAATCCGCAGTTGGAAACAGAGTTCAAAGCGGCTGCGGCAAAAGCGCGGGAGGAGAGTTTGAACGTGGTGTTAGAATGGATCAGTGGGCTCGTCATCCTTACTTATTAAATTGAAGCTAACTCGTGTCACTCGTTTTTTTAGCGGTAAAGAGAATGATTTAAACAACTATCAGTTCAAATTAGTCGGCGGAGGTCCCCGGGACGGTGGCAGAAAGCACGTCAAGGCGTGGATACTAAACCTTAGTGGGGGGACCGGTCCTCGGCGCAGAAAATTGATCACGTCGTGTTCCCTAAAGAGTCTTGGACCCAGACGAATTGAACCCCTATCTCCAGTTTGTTGTAGCTGTTCCGCAATATTGATTCGAAGCTTCAGAATAGTGGTACCTCGTCGCTGAATTATTTCCAGCGTGAGCGCAAGTGGCAGCCTTCCATACTATCTAGCAGAACTTGTTTGATCATGACAATTCTCCTTCATCCACCTCAATCTGGACAGGCGAGAGGTGCTTGGGCAAGAGCCTTGGGGCGAGATGTGTTGAGCAGCGTGCAGCCAGGAGCTGGTCAAGGGCCACGTTGCCTTTGTCGACGTTCCAGCCAACCAGCTCGTCACTCTCTCTGCTCTCTTGTGTCCTGACTTCAAGTCCCCCACCGGGCCCGCCCTCATTTTTCGCTCATCTTCAGCATTCCATGCCATCTCTGCCTCTTCCCGCCCCAACATATGTCCTCCCCTCTCCCCTGAACACCCAATTATCTGTTCCTGCAACGGCACCCAATTCTCTGAAACCACCTCCGCTTCCGCCTAGACCGACACCTGCAACTCCCGCCAGTGGCACTTCCACTCTCGATTGAGACGGGAGACGCCCCGATCTCAACGGTCACCATCTCTGTCCTCCTTATCGACAGACCCGCCCTCCGTTCCGACGTCGCGAAACAAGTCAACACTGCCATCTGCGCCGAGATATCGTGCCGATGCCAATGGATGTCCACCTTAGGCTCGGGGTGACTCGGCGCGAGCGGGATGCGTTCGTATGATAGCAGCAAAGGGACCGCGTCTAGCGGGCCAGTCCAGTGCATCATGCGCAATAATCACTTTTGTTGATGCGCGTGACACGGCACAAAGGTGTCACACGCGTACTACTGATCATCTTACCTACGATGTCTGAGCCCACGCTCTCCCTCAACTGCTATTTACTTGGACGTGCCTCGTCAGAAGTCTTCGAGGTCAAAATTCTGAAGTCGGAAAAAGTCAGCTTTCTCAAAGACTTGATCAAGGAGAAACTGTCCCCTCGTCTCGATTTCGTTGTTGCCTCGGAGCTCACCGTCTGGAAGGTGTCTCTCCCTGTGGACGCCATTACGCCAGAACTCACAGTCGATGACGTTGGAGGACGCCAAGAATTGCACTCTGTGAAGAGGATCTCTTCGATTTTCGGTGACGGCGAAGCTTTGGAGGATGAATATGTGAACATTTTGGTACAAGCACCTCTTGGTAAGCCACATCATATTAGTCTTACGTTGCTGATGAGATTTTGTCCGACCCTCGCTTCACACCTGTTCTCGTATTTCGTTCGTATTTCGTCTCATCGCCTTTACTATGTTCTATTTTACTATGGCCTACAGGAGGGAAAAGAAAACGCGATGATCCTAGTGAATCCTTTTCTGATAAAGCCCAAACTCAGTACTAATCACACTACAGTTGACGTATCGCAAAAATTATTCAATCTATGGACAGCACCAGTCCAGCACGATATCAAGCTCCTTCCAGCATATCTTGATGAACCTCTTAGTCCAGATTGGAAGGTCCCGTTGTCACACTTTGATTGGAAGCGACTTTTATTCAGTGAAGAAGTTCGTGATCATGCATGCAGCGACCAAGATCTCGAATTGCTGTTTAACCAATGTGATGATGAATCTGCTAGAACGATTCAAATGCCTTTGTTGACGGCAATTACGAGTGGTCCACCAGACTTGGACGGTACTGAAGCTTCTTTTCATTCATTCTGGGATGCCAACTTTTGAAACATCCTAGCTCCATGCCTAGGTGGTAAGACCATTCGGAATAGCAACCAGGGTACAGCCACTGGATTGTTCAGACCTGACTTTGGTCTCCTGCTCACCGACGCTTGCATATTTCGAGGTGAAGAGAAGAGGGTGACCTTCACTGGTGACACTCCTAAAGCAGAGCTCGGAGTAAAGACCCGATGGGTGTATGACCCGGCCCCCTATATTCTCGGTTGGTAGTCATTTGCACCTGAGTAGGTTTTCAGCCATTCACTTCTTTCGGGGTCTAGGTTATCACGCCATTGGGCCTGTCGTCATCCTCTCGGCTATACTGCCACAAGGTGGCAGCCTACGGGTTGTAGATTTAATAAGAGCTGATCTTTCTACACGACGTGATCGTATCAAGAATGCTTCAAGGATAATCAGGATGTGCGGCATTCTTCGATATTTGCGGTCAGTAATCGGAGAAGGAAAAGATAGAGACATGTTTTTGCAGTTCCGGTGGAGCATATCTCTTCTATTTCCATCTGGTATATTGACTCAAGGTCAAGTGCTGGCGGCAAGTCGCTTAAGTTTTTTACGTCCTTTGTGCGCAAGTCCTATGGAATAGAGGATGAGGTTGATGGCGAAGAGCGTGTCAAACATCTACGGGCGATCTATGCGGCATTGGCTTCGAAGGGTGTTCCTAATGTAGATCGGCTTAAGGATTCTAAGATTCGGGACTATACACGTGGTTCATATGTCGATCTTGAGCCAAGAGGCAAAGACCAAAGTCCTGAATCACCCACGGATATTCGAAATGCTGTGATGTGCATCCTTCAAACTCTCAAGGTAGTCTTGACTTCCTTCTACCTTGTTAACTAACGCTGTGGTTAGGAATGCCATGCTGACCCACAAGTATTTCATCGTGATATTCGTTGGCCGAATGTCATACGAAACAAAAAAGACCCTAACAATTGGTTTCTGATTGACTGGGAAGATGCTTCGTTTGCCCCAACCAGAGCTGCACAACATTTGAACCGCATCAAGCATTCACCAAAGGTATTTGAAGATAATCACGGTGCAGAGGTGGATATGTGGGGAGTTGGGCGGCTTCTTGTCACTGCACAAATGCAGATTCCAGCTCTCCAGGACCTTGGATGGAAAATGATGGGTAGCGATGTTTTGAATGCTGAGCAGGGACTGGAAGAAATAAATGATATTCAAGTAGTAGTATGATTTCCATTATCCTTTGACCACCATCTTCCCACGGGGTTTAGACAGTCTACAGTGCACTCCTGCTTTAGTGAGGCATTCTGATCCAGTATTGACAAACCAGCCTGCAACCCCGTATTCTATCCCTCCCTCCTCTCCCTCCATTTCCTCCATTCCCTCATTTCCTTTTTCCCCTCCCTCCCCCCTTTCTGTAGTGTGCTTTCCTTTGGAAAAGACATGTCGTCACCCAACAACAATCCTCCAGGATCATTTCCCATTTCTGCGGTGGCCTTTGTGCTACCATGCATCAGCAAAATGTGCACCATGGCTTTTCCAGCTCACGCTCAGTCAAACACTACTTTTCCAGCTCATGCTCAACCAAACACTGCTTATCCAGCTCATGCTTGGCCAAGTTCTGCTTATTCCAGCTTGTGCTCAGTGACCACTCACCAAACTCTGCAGCACACTCACTCATCTGCACCTGCCTGACACTAACAGTGACTCAGGGATGCCCTTTCCACCACCCTCAGCCTGTGACTATCCTCAAACTTTGATGAAGCCATAGTGGCAAAGACCCTGTTGCTTTGCAGAAGGATGCATCTCAGGCATTGTTTCTGTTGAGCAGCAATCATATGTCTGTCAGACATAGTTTGTCTCAGTGGTTGTCACTGTCATGAATGATGAACTCATATGTCCGTTAGACACAGAGTCATATGTCCGTGATGACAAGAGTATTGTATCACAGTCATAGACAGTGACCAGACACCTCTCCAGGTGTTTTGAGTATTGTATCACTGTCAGAGACAGTGACAAGAGACCTCCCCAGGTCTTGCACTCATAGAGTGGAGATACTCACATGCTGGAAAGCAAGAAAGAGCAACCGAATGTATATTTTCTATCTACAGGTCTTATATACACTTTTAGTGTATGTACATATTTGTATAGAACTGTAATTAAATATACATAAATAAAAGAAAATATAAAAAGAAATACCCTCTAAGGGTCAAACTGGTGATAGCCATGTTGAAGGCTATACTTAGGGGTATTTGGGGTGAAGGTCATTCAACACCCCCCCATAATCTGTACAGTCATGTACTGATTAGTAACAATCTTCTCACAAGTCTTTCAAAAATCTGAGGTCTTTACACTCCCCCACATGTTCCTCGTGGAGTCCACGTGGAGTCCAGGCACAGTGCCTGGACTGTCCTTGCATTTCCACATATCATGATTTGGCAGGAAACCCAGCCAAAATGGACCTGGAATGTGCCTGGACTGTGCCTGGACTTCCTTGCATTTTGCAAGGACTAGTCCTGCAATTCCAGGGAGTCCTTGCACCTGGACTGGGCAGGGAGTCCCTGGAGTCCAGGCACTGCTGAAGCCATCACATGTGAGTCACAGCCCTGACTGTCACAGCCATTATGTGCCCAGCAGCAGATGGTCTGTGCACACCAGACAGGTATATAAAGACAGCTGGCAGCACCCAGTTTCTGCCATTCCTCCTCTTTGAAATTTGATTAGTAAGCCAGATCATGTGATATAGAGATTAATTACATAAGTAGATTAGTTTTAGTAATGTAGATAAGATTGAATATATATTGATTACATAAGTTAGATAAGATGTACATTTTCCCACAGTACTAAGTACACTTGATTGTCACAATAACTGTCACATTTCCCATTATTTCCAAAAGTGAGAATCATCACATAACCAATTAACAAAAAATGTAGAGGGAGTGAATTTGACCCTGAATATGAAAACCAAACACCTGTAAACCCAGTATTCATTGAGATAATTGCAAAACACTATCATAACTTCGCATTTTTTTGCACAGCCACAGCATACTGAGGTACAAAAGTCACTTTCATGAGATGATTTATTAACAAAAGTTGTAGAGGGGTTAAGTCTGATGCCAGTGATGTCATACAAACATTGGTAAACAAAGAACTTCCTGAGATATAAGCCATTCTTTCAAGCTTTGTTTGACAATGCTGATATGCCATACCAAAGTCAGATTCATGACATGTTCTATTAATGCAAATTGCAGGGAAGTAAATTTACTCTCAGTGGCAGTGATATTCATATGTCTGTAAACAAAGAATGTGCTGAGATATCAGTTGTTTCTTAATTTTGAGACAATGTTGGCACTGTTAAGACTCAGCAATGTAGCCATGCTCAGTTGGACTTGAATCAAAATTATGGCAACTTGCACAGGGTTTAAGGCAAGCCAGTAAAGACTTGGCTCAAGATTGTTTCTCTGTTACAAACAAATCTGTTTTTATCAGGACATTTGTCATGACAACTAAGGGCCCCACTTAAGAGTAGACTGAAAGTACAGGAGGGTAGATGACTGGTTGACTAAGGGGAAACCCAAGAGAACTCAACTGAGGACTCTCAGTGCTTGCTCAGTTTATAGATGTTCCAGGATGGTCTGTGCACTAAACCCTATAACCCTAATAGCTGTGGAACCCAATACTGATAGTAGTCTGTTTGAGTCAAACATAATGGACAGATAGGTTCTGTCTGTGTCATAGTAACTACATAATCAGGCCTGGTATCCAATATCTAATCTAATCTAATCATTATCTTATCTTAGATATTTGGTTATTGCCTTTAATAAAAACAATCTAAAATGACTTAGAGAAAAAGAGTTTGAGATGGATGCTCAAGGGATAGGCATGGCAGCTTACTATATTATATTTGATTGCCTTCTATTCTTTAAATAATATCTACTGAATCAAAATGGTAACAATCAAGGTGCAGGTGAGATGGTGAGGGTGCTGGCATGTGATAGTAGGTGCTGGTAGGTTGCTGATGGTCCTGCTGATGGTCCTGCTGTCTTGGTCTCCAAGTTTGAGCCAAAAACAAGACTGGACTGGATTTTCAACTGCTACTCTGGATGAGTACCAGGAGTCTAGGTACAACACATGGGGAGTGTAAAGTTCTATGATGATCATTTGTAGTGTACATGGCCAGGAATCAATGGGGACTCCCTGAAAAAAAATCAGTTATATATCCAGCTGAGGTGATCCCTAAAGATAGCAGGGACTCCTTGTGGGCTCCCTGAGATACAGGGAGCTGCCAAAAAGCCATTTTCCACTTGTAGGGAGTGAGGTGGGAGTCCAGAGGGAGTCCAGGGATCAATGTGGGGGAGTGTAAATTACTGGGAGAATGTAGAAAATGTGTCTAAACACTGTTTTTGCAAAATATATACTGTACCTGGACTCTACAAGGACTGAACCTGGATTCCCTACAATGACCTTGCTTGTGCCTGGACTGAACCTGGACAGTCCCTGGAGTGCAGGGACTTTACCTGGACTCCACAAGGACATGTGGGGGAGTGTAAAGTGCTGAAAAATCTTCAAAAGAAATGTGGCCTGAGACTCCCTCATGTCTCCATCTCTCTTTTAGTTGCCAAGCCCAAAAAGCTTTAGCAGGAAATGTCCAAGGATCACATCCTTGGAGGGCTTGGTCCACCCACATTGCAACAGCTGGAGTCATAGTGATCAGAGGCTGTGGTTTTTAGGAGGTGGGGGTGGGGATTGCTCAAATTGGCAGTGAGACAAGCACTCACATTCATGTCCAACATTGGAATGTCCTCCAATTGTTAGAATATGTTGTTGTTTTTTACTGTGTGGTTTCTTATTTTTGCCCATAATGATACAGCTGTTTAATAGTCTTTGGTTTTAAGTGGAGTAATCTCAACAGTGATAGACTGTTCCCTGAATTGCAGCAATAATGAAGCAGTTTAAGGCCCTACTCCAGGGCCATCAGTAATCAATTTAATGATTCTGATAAACCTAACATTGGTATAAATTTTTGAAATAATATTCGACCAAGATTTTTGGTTAGAATATCTGCAGGATTTTCAGATCCTTTAATGAATTGTAATTCCATCTCTTTTTTATCTATGAGTTTTCATATATGATGATATTTGATATCAATATGTTTGGATTGTTTTTCAGTAACAGGATTATTTGCAATAAATAGAGATCCCATATTGTCACCATATATTGGCACAATTGTTATGGGAAAATGGATTTCTGTAAGAATAGATCTAATCCATTTGTTCTAGTCAGATAAGGCCATATATTCTGCCTCTGTTGACAATAGTGCCACTGTTTTCTGTTTCCTAGATGTCCAAGATACTACTCCTCCTGATAAAAGAGTAAATAATCCAGATGTGGCATGATGATCATTTTTATCTGAAGCCCAATCTGAGTCTGTATAACTCATTAAGCCAGATCTTAATGATCCATCATATTTTATGTGGAGATCTATTGATTTAGATAGATATCTAGCCATTCCTATTGCATGTTTTAGATGATCTGATGATGGATTTGCTGAAAATTGCGACATTTTTATTACAGCAAAACAAATGTCTGGTCTTGTTCTGATCATCAGATATAATAATGAGCCAATAACTGATTGATACTGAGATCTAATTGCATGATCTAATGGTTGATCATGTTTTATGCAAATAGGGTTTTTGATCAATGGTAATGATATTTCCATTTTTCTTTATCTGAAATGATAAGAAATTTTTGATCAACCATCGATGAGATCTCCTAAATCTTTATATTCCCATCTATTCATAAATTCCTGCATTTTATGCAATGTTATGATTTTGTTGGATCCCAAAAACATTGAGTCATTGACATAGATTATCGCAATGACTATGTTGGTTCCTTGTTTAAAAATAAATACACCTGCATCAGAGTGTATTTGTATAAAGCCCATTTTTTCCATTGACTCATCTAATGCTTTCCACCAAGCTAATGAAGCTTGTTTTAATCCATAAAGTGCATGATGTAATCAATATACCATGCTTTTCTTTTCTTTATTGATAAAACCAGGTGGTTGTTTCATATATATTTCTTCATCCAGTTTTCCATATAGAAAAGCAGCAGTCACATCTAGAAATGATATATATAGATTTTCTAGTGCTGCAAGTGCAAGTATGAGACGACATGTCTCATATCTTACTACTGGTGAGAATATTTCATCGTAGTCAATGCCATCTATTTGGGAAAATCCCTGGGCAACTAGACAAGCTTTTTTATGTCCATTGTCTTTTTGGACATAAACCCATCTGCAACCTATAGCCTTTCAGCCTTCAGGGAGATGTTGTAGATTTATTATGATGCCTCTTTTAATGAGCATGTTCCATTCTTTTTTTTTGGCATTAATCCAGTCTTGTTGTTTGCTGACTGGTAAGTGAAATATTTCGTGATGATGTTCAGGTACAGCTGTATTAGCTGTTTCTTTGATAGGAATTGCACACAATAATAATTTATTGATCATGAATTGATCTAATCTTGTTCTTCTATCAATTTTCTCAATTTCGACTGGATCTAAATCTCCATAGACATTATCAGGTTGATTTACTGGTCACCTAGTTCTAGTTGGTCTTGGAGATGAGGGTCTTGAAGAAGCAAATAAATCTTCTTCAATTTCTCTTTGATTGTCTGAATTGTCACTTTCAGAATCATCTGATTCATCACTTTTGAAATCATCATTTGAACTATCAGATCCCTTTCCTTTGGGAGATATACTAGATTCATCAGATGAGTTGTTATCACTCTCTGACTTTGATGAATCTTCTTCTTCATCTGATGTATTATGTTCTTTAGATGTTCCATGAGGTATTTCTGGCATGAGATCCTTGAACTCTTCCTCTGGATTGAGGAATGTGGGAATTTGATTATCATTTCGACATTTTGGAAATTTTGTTTTGTCAAATACTGCTGTGGTTCCCATAAAAATGGTATTATTTTCAGGGTTCATAAATTTATACCCTTTCATCCCATTTTTATATCCCAGAAAGATCATCATCTTAGATCTGGCTTCAAGCTTATTTTGTCTGTGTTCAGCAGGGATATATACATAAGCTTGGCATCCAAACACTCACAAATCCGATATGTTTGGCTTTTTCTTTTCAATAAGAAAATATGGTGTCTGCCATTTATTGTGAGCTATGGGAGTCCTATTATATAGGTATACTGCATGTTCAAGTGCAAATTCCCACCATGATTGTGGTAAGCAGGCGTCAAATCTAAGGGATTGTGACTTTTCCCAAATAGTTCAATTCATCCTTTCAGCTCTGCCATTTTGTTGTGATGTATATGGTAACAATTTTTGGATTTCAATTCCAAGATCTTTGAGGTATTTTTCACTTTTAGTGAATTCACTTCCTCCATCAAATCACCATTTCTTAGGCAATTTTTGATATTTGTTCTTTACTAAGGCAACAAATTGTTTTATTGAAGACTCCGTATTGGATTTCTTCTTAAGTAAACCAATCCATAAATATCCAGAAAAATCATCGATAAATGTCACAAATATTTATATTTGTGATATGATATCATTGAGATTTCTTTAAGATCTGAATGTATTAAGTCAAAAGGAGACAAAGCTCAACTTTTTGACTCAGGAAAGGATTTACTGCGCATTTTTCCTTTAGCACATCCTGAACAAGTTTGTTTCTGTTTAGGAACAGGGATATTAGGGAATCCTTCTAAATGAATTCTTCCTTTACAGATTACTTCATCTTGTGGATGTCCCAAACATTTATGCCATATATGAAAATCTGGTTTTCTTGTCACAACATTTATTGATTCACTATGAATTTTGGAATCTAACCACTATATGGTTTGTCCTTCTTTGTGTGGTGAGAATCTTATAATGGAAGATTCTTTTATTAGATCAATATGATCTCTATTTCCTGAGAGGGAATATCCTTGATTTAGGAATGTTCCCATGGAGAGTAATCTCATATCCATATCAGATATATAAAAGACTGGCCTGATCAATTTAATATCTGTCTTTCCATTGACGATAATTTGATCATCACGGCACCTACACCTAATATCTGTAAAGTTTTACCTTTAGCAGCAGTTTGTACAAACCTTTTATCAATTAGCAATCGATAGTATAAGAAGTCATTTTTATTGTGAGTAAAGTGTAGTGATGCTCCTGAATCTAAGATCCATGACGACTCATTTTCTTTACATTTCACACAATTATTGCAATGAGAAAAATAATGTATATTTCTATTATATACATTTATACTACCATGTTGCTGTGAAAAGCATTTAGTAGTTTCTCTATTGACAAATGAATGACTTAACTCATCACCAAGGCTTACAGCATCATCATCAAAGAGAGGATCCATTTGATTGTCAAACAGATCCTTTGGGATGTCATAATCTTTTTCTCCATCCTCAAATAATGTTTCTTCCAAAACATCATATGGGTCTCCTACTGTTGAATAATCAAGATCTATAGTAGATCTTTTGCATTTGGGAGGTGGTTCAAAAGATAATTCATCTTTTGTGACAGTGTCAAGTATTTTCAACATCTCCATTGTTGGTGTGATGCCAATGTGCTCAGTGAGTGATCTAGTGTCATTAGATTGTTTCCATGGTCCCTTTTGATTTTGTGACTGGCCTGTGAATTGGGCAGCCGGTGGGGGTGTGTGGGCTTGTGCATTTCTAGCCACAACAGAAAGAGCCGGAGATATAATCTCGACAGCATTCTGCTCCTGATCTGATTCAGGAGGAACATCTGCTTCTTGGGCGCATTTTTTTCCCTTGCCTCTAAAACCCTTGCGAGAGCGAGGTCTTTGATTTTGGATTCATCAGAACCCTGACACTGGTTATCGTCATCCTTTTTCTGATTATTCCATGACACATTTTCTCTTTTCTCTTTACTCCACTAATTTTGTTTGCTTTATCCCTCAAGTTGTACTGTTGTTTCAAGGTGTATCCCCTGTGATACTCTCCAATAATGGAATCAGAGATTGTTTTGAAAGTAAATTTTTCTGTTCCATATAACTGGAACATGGCCATAGAAACAGTGGTCCATTCTTTTGGAAGGGTGGCTGCAAGTATGAGTGCTTGCATAAAATCAGGAATATCAACTCCATCTTCTCTAAGTTGAGCAAAGTATGATCCTAGCCTTTCAATGTTGTCTTTTTATGGCTATTTTCTAGTGTTGTCCATGCTTTAAGAAGCTCATCCTCTGCAGCAATGTGTCACCTGATTGAGTCTGACACTTTGAGGTGCAAAGCGCCAAGACCTGAGTCATTAAGTTTCTGCCATTCTCAAAGATCCTTTTTATATTTGGTAGTGGCAGCTGCAGTAAGTGTAGCAGTACACTCTACCAGAATTACAGGGTTTATGGCACAGCACATTTACTTCTGTAAAGGACTCCCCACATCAGCAGCAGCAAAAATCATCAAAAACCCTGCAGTTGTCAACATGGAGACAGCTTATGATGCTGCAGAATGCTTACACAATGCATGGGAGACCCTTAAATTGATGAACCAATCCACGGGACCAGGAGACACAAAGGGGCATTTCAAATTTAACTGAAACCAAAGGCCCTCAACATCTGGATCAAAAGGAATCAATGCTGTAAGCACAGGACACCTTTCAGATGCCCAAAAGGAGGAGTGTTGGAAAACTGGCAAGTGTTTCTGATGCAGAACTCAGGGACACATATCCAGGGACTGCCCAAACAAGGGGAATGCCCAAATGTCATCCTACAAGCCCTCCCCTCCTCAGAACCATGCAATTAGGACCATAAAGGAAATGACCTCAAATGGATTGGTTGCCCAATGCATTAGGGCCTTGTTGAAAGAACTTCCTGATGAAGAACATGAAACCACCCTCCAGGAACTTGAATCTGAGGTTTTTTAAGAAGGAGACACCAGAAAGTGGCTGATGCCTCCAGTACCATTGAACAGTTAGTACTTGACTCTGTAATCATACATTCCAATAATAACAAACAGATTTCCATTACTGTGCAAATGACCCATAAACACACTGAAATATCTGCTCTCATCAACTGTGGAGCAGAAGGAAACTTCATTGATGAACATATATCGAAGGATCTACCAAAGAAACTATTGAAACAACCAATTAAAGTTAAAAATGCCAACAGAATGATTAATCAGAATGGAATGATCACTCATCAAACTTGTTTCACCTATTCAATCAAAGGAAAAACGCACAATAATTGGTTATGGATCACCAATCTGGGTGATCAAGAAATAATCTTTGGAATACCATGGTTAGAGCAGCATAATCCTACTATCAACTGGTGAACAAAGACCCTCCAAATGAATGATGATTCTGAAGATGCTACACCTATTTGGCACATGGCATTAGATACTCAACAGTGGGGAGAAGATGAATATTGGATCAGAGTAAAAACATCAGCATCACAAGCACTCAAACACTGAGCAAAATGAGACAAAGTGCCAACTGTTTTACCATCCAAATATACACCTTGGCAATCCACTTTTGAGAAGAAAGCATTGGAAGGCTTCCCATCCTCTTGCCCATGGGATCATGTGATTGAACTCAAAACAGGATTTATGCCAAAAATCAAGGAGCAGTTGGACAAAGGATATATTTGACCATCCAAGTCACCACAAGCTTCACCATTCTTCTTCATTTCAAAAAAAAGAGAGTGGAGCACTTCGGCCTTGTCAAGATTATTGTTACCTTAATGAATGGACAATTAAGAATGCCTATCCACTGCCCTTGGTCTCTGATCTAATGACAAAGTTAGAAGGCACAAACTACTTCACCAAGCTCAACCTATGATGGGGATATAATAATGTTCGAATCAAGAAGGGTGATGAATGGAAGGCAGCATTCATAACTAACCAAGGTCTTTATGAACCAATGGTTATGTTTTTTGGCCTTTGCAATTCCCCTTCAACATTCCAGACTATGATGAATGAATACTTTCAGGATATGATAAACAAAGGATGGCTCATTATTTACATGGACAACATTCCGATTTGTGGGAAAACTAAAGAAGAGATGCAAAAACACACAGAATGTGTCCTGAAACATTTACAAGAAAATGATTTATTCTTGAAACTTGAGAAGTGCAAATTCTGCATTCAAGAAGTCAAATTTCTAGGCATGATCATCACCCCCGGACACATACAAATGGATCCTGTCAAACTTGCAGGTATTTGTGATTGGCCAACACCAACAATGGTCAAACAAGTCAGATCTTTCCTGGGATTTGGAAACTTCTATTGGAGATTTATTGGCAACTTTGCCGCCATAGTGAAACCATTGATGGATTTAACAAAGAAAGGCTTGACTTTTAATTGGAAATCTATTTGTCAAACCACTTTTGAAGAACTCAAATGCAAATTTTCCTCTATGCCTGTTTTGCACATGCTGGATCCCACCAGACCATTTATCCTTCAAATGGATGCTTCAAATAAAGCCACTGGAGCAGTGCTGAAACAAGCAGATGCAACCAGAACGCTTCACCCATGTGGATTCATCTCCCCATGCCTTGATGCTTAGGGAACAGAACTACCAGATTTACAACCAAGAATTACTCGCAAGCATTAAAGGACTACAGGGATGGCAACATTTACTCCATGGATCACTACATCCAATAGTAGTTCATTGTGATCATAAGAATCTTTCATTCTATTGGACACCTCAATGATTAACTCCTTGGCAAGCACAATGGTCCATGATGCTCTCGGAATTTGACCTGAAAATCAAACATGTACCTGGCACCAAAATGTTTGAAGCAGACACTTTATCTTGCCAACCTGATCATATGAAAGGCAATGATACCCCAGATGATGTAACCATGTTACCAAGCAACAAATTCATTCATCTCATCATGTTAAACAACCTTCACCCCAATACCCCTAAGTATAGCCCCTCAATGTGGCTATCACTGGTTTGACCCTTAGAGGGTATTTCTTTTTAATTAACTTCTTTTATTTACATATATGTTCAGTTGCTCTTTCTTGCTTACCAGCATGTGAGTATCTCCTCTCTATGAGAGTAAAGACCTGGGGAGGTCTCTGGTCACTGTTGTTGACAGTGATACAATACTCAAAACACCTGGAGAGGTGTCTGGTCACTGTCTGTGACAGTGATACAATACTCTTGTCATCACAAACATATGACTCTGTGTCTAACAGACACATGAGCTCATTGTTCATGACAGTGACAACCACTGAGACAAACTATGTCTAACAGACATATGATTGCTGCTCAACAGGTTATGGGCCCCGATAAGCCTGTCATTGTTGTCAATGATGACAAAAAACATGTCTCAAGGACATGATCAATGACATTGAAATTTATTTATTTATTTTCAAAATTTTATGAAACAAGATGCTAACAAAACATGTTTCATAGATAAAGAATATCATACACTATGTTGTCCTCCAAGACTTCCACTGGCATCAACTCCATCAATATTTTCTCTGGTATTGACTACCATGTCTGGGTAGAAAGGATGAAATCCTACCTACTCCATATTGGATCCTGGTCCATTATCAACCTTTCATTCCCGAAACCATCTCCTCCCACTGACGCCACTACTCCTGCACTTACTGCTGCTGCTGCTTCTGAATATAAAAAAGAACTTCGAGAATGGCAGAAACTCAATAACTCAGGTCTTGGCACTCTGCACCTTAAAGTCTCAGATTCTATCAGGCAACACATTGCTGCAGAGGACAAACTTCTTATAGCATGGACAATGCTGGAAAATAGTTACAAAAAGATGACTCCAGCACTCATTTTTGATTGTTTTCAAAAAGCAGTTAAATTTCAACTCTCAGGAAAAGATCCTGTACCTGAGATCGAAAGGCTAGGATCGTATTTTGTGCAGCTTAGAGAAGATAAAGTCAATATCCCCAATTTTATGCAGGCACTCATACTTGCAGCCGCCCTTCCAAAAGAATGGACAGCCATTTCTACAGCCATGTTCCAATTATATGGAACAGAAATATTCACTTTCAAAATGATCTCTGATTCCATTATTGGAGAATATCACAGGGGCTATGCTATGAAACAACAATACAACTCAAGAGATAAAGCAAATAAAATTAGCAGAGTAAAGAGAAAAGAGAAAGATGTGTCATGGAACAATCAGAAAAAGGATGACAATAACCAGCATCAGGGTTCTGATGAATCCAAAAATCAAAGACCTCGCTCTCACAAGGGTTTCAGAGGCAAGGGAAAGAAATGCACCCAAGAAGCAGACATTCCTCCTGAATCTGATCAGGAGTCTAATGCCGTTGAGATTATATCTCTGGCTCTTTCAATTGCAGCTTGAAATGTACAAGCCTGCATGTTTCCACCAGCTGCCTGATTCATGGGTCAGTCACAAACCCAAAAGGGAATGTGGAAACAATCTAATGAAACCAGATCACTTGCTGAATGCATTGGCATCACACCAACAACAGAAACATTAAAAATACTTGACACCATCACAAAAGATGAAATATCTTTTGAACCACCTCCCAAACACAAAAGATCTACCATAGATCTTGACTATTCAACTGTGGGAGACCCATATGACGTTTTAGAAGAAACATTATTTGGGGATGGTGAGAAAGATTACAACATCCTGAAGGATCCTTTTGATGAACAAATGGATCCACTCTTTGATGATGATGCTGTAAGCCTTGGTGACAAGTTAAGTCATTCATTTGTCAATAGAGAAACTACTAAAAGCTTTTCACAGTGACATGGTAGTATAAATGTATATAATGAAAATATACATTATTTTTCTCATTGCAATAATTGTGTGAAATGTAAAGAAAATGAGTCGTCATGGATCTTCAATTCAGGAGCATCATTACACTTTACTCACAATCATAATGACTTTCTATATTATCAACTGCTAATTGATAAAAGGTTTGTACAAACCGCTGCTAAAGGTAAAACTTTACAGATACTAGGCATAGGTGCCATCATGATCAAAATAATTGTCAATGGAAAGACGGATATTAGATTGATCAGGCAAGTCTTCTATATACCTGATATGGATATGAGATTACTCTCCATGGGAACATTCCTAAATCAAGGATATTCCCTTTCAGGAAACAAAGATTATATTGATCTAATCAAAGAATCTTCTATTATAAGTTTCTCACCACATGAAGAAGGACAAACCATATATTGGTTAGATTCCAAAATTCACAATGATTTGATAAATGTTGTGACACAAAAACCAGATTTTCATATATGGCATAAACATTTGGGACACCCACAAGATGAAGTAATCCGTAAAGGAAAAAATCATCTAGAAGGATTCCCTAATATTCCTGTTCCTAAATGGAAGCAAACTTGTTCAGGATGTGCTAAAGGAAAAATGTGCAGTAAATCATTTCCAGAGTCACAAAGTTGAGCTTCATCTCCTTTTGACTTAATACATTCAGATCTCAAAGAAATCTTGATGATATCATATCACAAATACAAATATTTTGTGACATTTATTGACAATTTCTCTGGACATTTATGGATTGGTTTACTAAAGAAGAAATCCAATACAGAATCTTCATCAAAACAATTTGTTGCCTTAATAAAGAACAAATATAAAAAACTGCCAAAAAATGGCGATTTGATGGAGGAAGTGAATTCACTAAAAGTGAAAAATACCTCAAAGATCTTGGGATTGAGATCCAAAAATTATTACCATATACATCACAACAAAATGGCAGAGCTGAAAGAATGAATCACATGATTTGGGAAAAGTCACAATCCCTTAGATTTGATGCCTGCTTACCACAGTCATGTGGGAATTTGCACTTGAACACGCAGTATACCTATATATAGGACTCCCATAGCTCACAATAATGCAGACACCATTTTCTTATTGAAAAGAAAAAACTGAATGTATCAGATTTGTGAGTGTTTGGATGCCAAGCTTATGTATATATCCCTGCTGAACGCAGGCAAAATAAGCTTGAAGCCAGATCAAAACTCTGACCAAGTTCCTACATTCCTCAATCCAGAGGAAGAGTTTGAGGATCTCATGCCAGAAATAGCTCATGAAACATCTAAAGAACATAATACATCAGATGATGAAGAAGATTCATCAAAGTCAGAGAGTGATAATAACTCATCTGATGAATCTAGTATATCACCCAAAGGAAAGGGATCTGATAGTTCAAAAGACAATTCTAAAAGTGATGACTCAGATGATTCTGAAAGTGACAAATCAGATGATCAAAGAGAAATTGAAGAAGATTTATTCGCTCCTTCAAGACCCTCATCTCCAAGATGTTACGATCATGAAAATCGGCATTACATTTTCAATCTATCTATCAGTGGTCGGGGACCACTACCACAATCTTTATACAGGCCAGGAGCCTTAGGAGGGAGCCTGGGAACACTTTGCGTGGGTTAGCGCATGGGAGCGCTTACTATGGAACAGGACGATGGCCATACAAGGCGGCCATACACTATACTAGGAAGGACAGCCGGATTAGGCAAGAGGATCGCGTCCTTGATGGCATCATTGATCGACGTCGGCATCAACGCATCAGGATCATGCATCACGCATCAGGAAGCAGCAGTGCAACGCATATGGACATATGGGATTGCAACACAGCCTATGAGACAAGGTGGCTTTAGGATATAGCCCCTTATAGTTATAAGGTCTAGAGCAACCCAGACTGGTCCAGAGGATGGCGTTACAGCGCTGCGCCAAGAAGCATAGCAACGATGACAGCGTGGAGGCAGCGTTCATACAAGACATAAGAGGCATGAATGCTGTGGAGCGCTGGAGGTTCTAGGCGTGGGCAAGGGTCTTGGTAGAATAGTATATAAGTAGTGCAGTATCTTGAGTCGCCCCAGACTTAAGATGGTTTCTCTTACGCCCATGTAAGACTCTGTCCATAGTACAATATACCTTCCTTCCCTCCCCTTCTCTCCCCTGCTCGACGAGCCTGTGGGTCTGTGTCCTAAAGGACGGTGGGTTAGTGTGTTGGGGTGAGCTCATAACATAATCTTAAGTCTCTATTACCACACTCCTCGTCATCGTCGACAACAGCGTCGAGCACCCTTGCTCATCATCACTCACGACGTCGACAACTATTTCAAAAATTATCTCTTACCGTCATCACTGTGTACAGTGTTGACAGGTCTTCAAGTCTGCCCGTCTGACCTCTGTGCAATGTCGAGCAACCATGGCGCACAGAGACAAAGCTCTGCGAGGATCTAGGCCGACGTCGACTCCAACAACAGATAGTCTCAGTTGACACGTGTCACTGACTACTAGCGTAGCGGCTTACTGAGCGACAAAAAGGATTCGGACGAGATAGGCGCTGTTGTGATTGAAAGTGCAGGCAGGCAACTGGTCAGCAGACTAAAATAAACCGTTGGTCTCGGAAAAACCCAAGAGAACGGGGTGAAGGCAATGCGTTTGGGCATGAGCCGTGTATCAAGGAGGAACAGTCTCAGAATACCAATTAGCGTATCGGATCTAACGAGCTGAGCACGAGGACTCGAGTGAAGCCCCAGGCACCATGTCATTAGGTCAGTTTGGTGGAATTAAATCGAACAAGCAAGTGTGGGTGGCGTATTGACCACATTGCTCTAGATCTGTGTTGGGAAAGGCGCGATATTGAAGAAGAGTCGACAAAATATCTACTTAGAGACCAGGATCTTGGGTGACTCGCGGTAACAATGAAACGTAGGCGAACAATCTAGAAATGCGAAATCCGCTTTTAAAACTAGTTATAAAGAATGACTAAGTATTGGTCGAAATGAAATATGGGCGCAAAGAGTGGGAAGTTAAAAAGCACTCAGGCAAGCCGTGACCAGAATCAACACAAGCAACAATGGGGGCGCCCATGTCAGGGCTCACCATTCCTGGTGATAGGACCAGGAGGGACAAGGGATTGAGAGGGACGCTAGGATTTATGGATAGCCGCAGAGGGAAAGCGATACCTACCCTAAGATATTTTTGGAAATTACGAAAGGCTGGAAGAAGAGATTGATTGCCGGTGGAGCGCCGCCGAATTTAAATGAAGAGCCTGGGAAGGAAAGCGGATGCCGACCAGCCGAACAAATGGGTAGTTAAGTCATCACACTCGTTAGGGAAGGATGGAGGCCAGCAAAGACATCAACCACGAGATAGTCAATCGCAAGGCAGAGCCAGCTGCAGTATCAAACGAGGGCAATACGTCATACACACCAGGGGAAGAGGACCCGGAATTAAGAATCATCGCACAGGATTGCCGCAGAATTCAGGAGGCGCAAGTGATCGAGGATCAATGGAATGCTAGTGGCCATCAGAAAAGATGGGCAAGAGGAATATCGTAGCCGAAGGTTATCAGAACGGCAGGGAGACATTTGAAGGTGGGGCGGCCCAATGGTCATTCAAAGACCACAAAAGGAAGGCCTGAAGAGAATCACCCAGGCAACAGCCAGGACGACACACAGGTACCAGAAAAAGGGTTGAGAAAGCGCTCGCCGCAATGGAAAAAGACAGACCCTGAAGGGCATGTTACACACATGGAGCCGGAATCCGAAATTCCGGCAACAACTGTTTGAAACGGGCCATCGAACATTTAGCTCTTGTTGATGGGCAGGAATATAATCACTTTGCAACATAACAGAATTGATCTTGTTAGG
>JAEBUT010000001.1:2817124-2832323 GCA_020011035.1 Amanita subjunquillea | reverse complement strand
GACCCTCCATGGGCGAGGATTAGCATTCAAACTGTATTTAAACTACACACAGCCACTGGTATCTAAAAAATTATATGGGTCGGAAGATGGAAAATTTGAACGAGATTACCTGGAACGGTTGGAATGGAATTGGCAGAAGTGGAAAGGAAATCGTTGAGAAGCTGAATGAACGGATCCTGATCATGTGGAACCTGATCCTTGAAGAGGGGGTTATGTTATGATTTCTCATTTTCTTTATTTTCTTTGATTAGATAATGGACACAGCCACAAGAGGGTTAGGTCAGCAAGGTGAAGATGGCTGAGTCATCAGAAACCAGGAGGAAGGAGTCACATGGTTGACTCATAGAGGACATGAGGTGAAAGGTATATAAGGAGGGGTTAGTAGGTAGTGTACCTTAGCCTTACAATTGTTTGTGTTGTACCACACATCAACTATCGCTCTTGTCTCTCTTTCTCTTCATCTTCTCAAACCTTGAGGTTGTGTGGAACAGCGTTCTAACACTGTGGCCCCTGCCAAAATTAATTATTCTTATATGACAACTAGCAGAATTGTGGCCTCCCTTTTCAACAGCCTTAATATCAGGACTACCCTTGCTGTGATGGCTTAGGGCCCCAACAGAAGACTTAGGAGTAGAGGAGATGAGGGTAGAAAGGAAACCCAAGAGAACTCAACTGAGGACTCTGGGTGTTTGTTGCATGGTTTATATACATAATTACATGGTCTGTGCGCTAACCCCTACAACCCTAAAGGCTGTAGAACCCTATGCTATTATTAGTCCCATGTGAGTCATACTTGGGCAGCTATGACTGCGCATTGACTGCAGATTAGTCATCATGGCTGTGTCATCAGTCCGGTAGTCCGTTATCTAATCTAATCTAATCTTAGCGCTGACTAGATAAGATAGACACCGACTTAGCTAAGTGTTTGGCTACCACATATGTAAAATACAAAGAAAAGAAATAGAAATGTCTTAGTGAAACAGAGCTTTCAATACAAGTCATGACACTTAATCCCCTAGTTGGAGGACCTCCTTTGATGTTGCATGAGCAGATTCAGGTGGTTCATGAACCTACAGCAATAGGAGCTGAAGTTAGCATGGGTCAGCTAGCATGGAAAGTATTGATCAAGGTTTGTGACAACAGATGGGATGTACTATGTGCCTGTACCTCCAACTAATTCAGATGTGTCCTCAATTCCTGCTTTGGCAGGCTGGGGCCAGTCCAAACCCCATGCCAATGACTTGGACATGCTGACTCAGACCAGGGCAGGCCTGGGAGACCACCTCAAACTGATGGTCATACACCAGGGATAGATGAGGCTGGATTCAACAACTCAGATACCCAGGATACCCTTCAACTTGAAGCTGGAGGTGTTTCCCCAAACAAGCCTCAAGCTCAGGCAGACAGGACACCATCCCCAGCTGGTCTGAGGATGGACAAATCTCCACAGCATTTGGGCACCAGGGCACCTTCAGCCAGGTCACCAATAGAAACTGCAGATGAAGGTCAAAATAATGGGACATCCCTAACCAGACCAGACACAGACAAACCTCAAGTTAATGATGAACCTCAAGTGAACAATATCCATTCTCCAACTGTGCCAGTTCCTGCCACACAGCCTCCAGCACTTGGCTTCTCTCTCAATATGCCTTACAACCCATTGAATACATTGGCTGTAGCGGCATCAACTGTTGCAAACAAGGGCTTTAAAAATGCCAGTGGTGGATCATCAGCAAGGAACTTAAAGGCAATGAAGAAGACTGGGGGGAATTCAAAGCTGCTCAACATCCCTCCAGCTTTATTCACTCCCAGGTACATGATTAGCCTAATTCTGCATAGTACGACCATAACAATAATGAAAGGGCTCTATGTGGGTGGGAATGGCTGGAATCCAACCCAGATGGAAGCACACAATCATTTCAGCAATATTGGAGCTTGCTTGGAGATGTAGAGAAGATGGTATGATAACCCACTCATTGCATTTCCCATTCTCACAATGTTTTTATATAGGGGTGGCAGGTGAAAGCAATGAGAATCAAGGTGAGATTGTCTTTCATTCAACTTGGTTACATTTTTCGACTTTGCTATATAGAGGGAGAAGAAGAAGGGGGCAATAGTGGGGAAGTGGAAAGGGTGGGAAAATGGGGGAAAGGGAAGGAAAGAGTGGGATGAAAGGAAGGTGAGGGAGGGCAAGGGAAGAGGGAGGAAGGTGAGGGAAGAATGTGTACATAGTATCAGGACTACCCTTGACGTGACGTCTTAGGGCCCCAACAGCAGACTGCAAGTGGAGAGGAGTGAGGGTAGAGTGGAAACCCGAGAGAACTCGACTGAGGACTCTGGGTGCTACTTGCATGGTTTATATACAATACAGGCTGGTCTGTGCGCTAACCCCTACAACCCTAAAGGCTGTAGAACCCTACGCTAATAATAGTCCTGTATGAGTAAGACTGCTGCGCATTGACTGCGGATTAGTCAGCAGGCATGAGTCATCGGTCCGGTAGTCCGTAATCTAATCTAATCTAATCGTTATCTAATCTAATCTTAGCGCTGACTAGATAAGATAGACGCCGACTTAGCTAAGTGTTTGGCTACCAACTACAAAGAATACAAAGGAAAATGAATATAAAATGACTTCAAATTGGAGCGTTCGATACAGGTCATGACAGTACCCCCTTTTTAGGTTTCGGCTTCCTAGACGAACTAAAAATCTTCAAAGGATAGATGTCCTCCTTTATTTTCGCGTTTCCAACGCATATAGACTTGCCAAGCCCAGAAGGCTTTCGGCGGGAATTTCCATGGGTCTCTACCCATTTCGTACTGCTCAATCCAAACTTCGACTGAGCGCGACATTGTGATGACGGGGTGGGGGAGGGTGGCGTGTTGCTGGTTTGGGTTTTTCCGAGAAGATGCATCGTGAGGATTGCTCACAACAGTGACCTACGTTTGAATGGCCACCAATTGTGAGGATTGGTTGTTTTGAACGTTTATTGTTGCGTCGATTTTTACCCATGCTAACAAAATACAAATGCGTGTGATTTTGTGTTTTTTGGTCTGGAAAGATTTTTCGCAACAAAAGGAAGCAGTTTAAGGTCCTACTCCAGGACCAATCCTTTTAGTTTTTTAAGCATCCATTGCAGTCGCATGGACCATCGTGATCTGATGATTCATTTAACTGTTTGATCAATGATTGACCCTTCCATTTTTGCCAGTTTTTCTCCCATGTTGCAGTTTCTGCTACTGCGTTGACATCGATTCTGGAAATGGCATTTCCAGGAAATTCCATGAAGTTTTCATATTTTTTGAAGCCTAATCCGTCAAAGATTGTCTTGTCAATGACCCTTATCGCTCCTGGGTTTTTATCGTAGAAATGCTTTATCTTTCTTTTTGCATTTCCTAAATTGTCTTTTGGCTCCCACGAATTGTGTTCTGCCGTGTATCCTTTCCATTTTACAAGATATTCCATCTTGTTTCTCTTCAATCTTACATCGAGGATTTCTTCTACCTCGTACTCCTTTTCTCCGTCAATCTCCACTGGTGGTGGAGCAGCCATTCTTTGTCCTCTCATTGGTTTTACGTAAGGACGTATTCTTGAAACATTCACAACAGGATGAATTTGTTGTGAGAAAGGTAGACTGAGTTCTACCGCATTTGACGAAATAATCCTTTTAATTGGATAAGGACCAATCCATCGTTCTGCCAATTTTCTGGTTGGGCGACCAGATAAGGAGAGATCTTTGGTAGATAACCAAACTCGATCTCCTACTTTGTATTCTGGTGCTTCAGAACGTCGTCTGTCTGCGTATAGTTTCATGTCATCCTGTGATTTTTTCAGAGCTGACTGTGCTTCTTCATGAATTCCCTTCATTTTTTGTGCAAAGTCTGCTGCTGCTGGATGACTTCCTTCCTTTCTAGGCTCTATGCCCATTCTTGGATGTTTTCCGTAGTTTACGAAAAACGGTGTATGTTTCGTGGATGCCTGAATTTTGTTGTTATAACTGAATTCGGCAATGGCT
This sequence comes from Amanita subjunquillea, assembly GCA_020011035.1. NCBI lineage: Eukaryota > Fungi > Basidiomycota > Agaricomycetes > Agaricales > Amanitaceae > Amanita > Amanita subjunquillea. Next base: position 2,828,310 of record JAEBUT010000001.1, on the reverse strand, counting down.
AACCATCCCGACCAATCTTCTTGTCGGTGATCTACAAAAATCCTCAGGAATTGTTCCAAATCCTGATTCATTCGTTCTGTTTGTCCATCCGTTTGTGGATGGAAGGCTGTAGACAAATCTGTAGAAATGCCTAACATTGAGTTCAATTCTTTCATCATCTGTGCGGCGAATTGAGGGCCTCTGTCTGAAATAATGGATTCAGGAAGACCATGGAGTTTCCATATATGGTCCCTGAACAGTGTTGCCAGTCCCTGTGCTGACGTTTCTTCGGATGTTGGGATAAAATGCGCCATTTTTGACATTCTATCACAGACTACTAGAATTGCATTGTATCCATGCGATTCAGGTAACTTTGTTATAAAGTCTGCTGATATATGTGTCCATGGCTTTGATGGTGCCGAATTGGGCATCAACTTTCCTGCTGGTGGTTCCGGAAAGTTTTTGCTTCTTTGGCACTTGTCACATCCGGCGACATATTTTTTAACAAATTTAGTGACACCTGGCCACCAATAATTTCTTGTGACGAGTTCAACCGTCTTCCATTGTCCTCCATGTCCAGCAATAGGTGTATCGTGATGGAGTCTAACTATCTCCATTCGTAATTTGTCATTTTTTGGAACATAAACCTTTCCTTGCCAGAGGATAAGTCCTTGCTCCATTTGCCATTCTCCTGCATTGAGTCGCCTGACTCCTGCTTTTTTCATGGCTTCAACCGCTTTTACAACTTCTTCATCTTTCTCCTCGGATTTTCGGATTTTATTTAAAATTTCTTTTTCCGATGCATTAACCAACACATGACCTTGTTGGAGTGCTGCGATTCGGAAAAATTCCGGTTTTAACAAGGTGACTTCCTTGTTATCATCTTCTACCCCTTTTTATGGTCTGGCCTCCTGGACAGAGAATCGCCTTTCCCATAGTTACTCCTGCTTTATGAATTAATTTAAAATTAAACCTGCTGAGATATAATGCCCAGCGTGCTTGTCTGCGATTTAACTTTTTGCATTCATAAGTATTCGAGATTTTATGATCCGTCCATATCTCGAATTCTTGCCTTGCTCCTTCCAAATAATGTCTCCAGGCTTCGAGACATCTAATAATGCCCAACATTTCTTTGTCGTGGACATCATAATTCCTCTCTGTTTCGTTGAGGGATTTGGAGAGGTAGGCTACCGGTCTCCATTTGTTATCATCGCATTCCATCGATAATACTCCTCCCGTTGCGTAATCAGAGGCATCAGACTCTATTCTGAATTTCTTGTCGGAGTCTGGAGCGACAAGAAGGGGCTGTTCCGTAAATGTTTTTTTTAATGTTTTAAATGCATTTTCTTCTTCCTCCTTCCATTCCCATGTTTTGTCTTTTCTGACCAGACTATGCAATGGTCGTGCAATTTTAGCGAAGTCTTGGACAAATCTTCGGTAATAATTTGCCAAGCCCAAGAAACGTTGAACATCTTTAACGCAGCCAGGTGTAGGCCAGTTAAGGATAGCATCAACCTTTTTTGGATCCATTTTAATTCCGTCAGGGCCAATGATGACCCCTAGGAATTCAACTTCCTGCACGTTCCATACGCATTTTTCTGGTTTAACATAAAGATCGTTTTCTTCCAAACGCCGGAGAACTTCGAGGACTATTTCGCTGTGCCCTTTTTCGGTTTTGGTATAAATAAGGATGTCATCAATGTAAACAATGACTTTTCCTTCATTTATCATATCCCGGAATATGTCGTTCATCATGGCTTGGAAGGTTGCCGGAGAATTGGTAAGCCCAAAATACATTACTACTGGTTCAAAAGAACCTTCTGGTGTAGTAAAGGCGGCTTTCCATTCGTCTCCTTCCTTGATCCGTACATTATTATAACCCCACCTAAGGTCCAACCTGGTGAAGTGTTTCGCTTGTCCTGCTCGATCCACGAGTTCCGATATCAACGGTAATGGATAGTTGTTTTTAACTGTCCATTCGTTTAGGTAACGGTAATCCTGTACCATTCTCTTTTTCCCATCTTTTTTCTTTACAAAGAACACCGGCGATGTTTGCGGTGATTTAGAAGGTCTGATGTACCCCCTTCTTTAATTGATCATCAACGAAGTCCCTGACTTCGCCGAGTTCGTCTGGTGATAAGGGATACACCTTTCCTTTCCTGGGTTGATAGCCCTGTTTGAGATCTATAGCGTGATCCCATGGCTTTCTAACCGGCATTCTTTCTGACGCAGTTTTTTCGAACAAGTGTATGTACTTGTGATACTGCGATGGTACTAGTTCTTTAGGCTCTGCCTTTTTTAGTTCCCTAATCCATCTAGGATCGGTTGATTTATTTTTTAAAGGAAGAAATTCATATTTCTTTCCTTCCTTGTATAATTTCGGATGTTTCCATTGATCGAGGAAATCCAAATCCGACTCTTCCCTTTCTTTCTGTTCTAACCAATGCGCGAAGTCCAACTCGCGTTCCTTTTCCCAAATGTACATGTTGGACTCCCAATGCTCTGCAGCTTTGGTTTTCTTCTGTCTCTCTGCCGTCCATTCCTTCTGTTTGTGTCCACATGACCGTGGACAACGGGTCAACTTTATTTCTCCGGTGATCCAGTTAACGTCCGGATTGTGCTTTCGTAACCAAGTGGAACCTATGATTACGTTAATTTTTCCCAACTCGCAAATCTCAAAGGTTGCGCGTTCTTGATGTCCCTTGTAACTCATGATCAGATCTACCTCATGAGTAATCATACCTCCTTCATTGTTAGAACCATCTACGTTTCTAACTTGAATAGGTCGATCCAAAGGAATTAACCTAAAACCTTTTTGTTTAGCAAAGTTAGCGTTCATAAACAAACCTGTTGCTCCTGAATGCAAGCAACGCTATCTCCTGGGCACCCCTGGGTAGAGTTGATGGAAATCATTGATACTCCTCTTGGCATGGTTGCAATTCTGCGCTGGTACCCAAGAAGCTTCTTCAAGTGGGTAATGTTTCCACTTCACCAAATACTCCAGCTGACTGCGTCCTTGTTGGTTTATTTGACTATCCAGTATTTTTTCCACTTCATAGTCGCCAGTGGAGCTCTCTTCCTCCTGCTTCTTCTTTTGGCCTGTATTGGAAATGAAGGTGCATGGTATGGCTTTAAAAGAGACTCATTAAAGATGTTGTAAACCTTCCAGGATGCAGGGATAGAAATTTGGTAAGCCGCTGGTCCCACTTTCTCAAGAATTTTGTAAGGTCCTAAAAACCTTTCTCCCAACTTTTTGGTTGGGCGCACAGTTGGTAAATGTTTGGTGTTTATATAGACCAGATCATCTTTTTTGTAATCTATAGATGTTCTTTTTCTCTTGTCATATTGTAATGCCATTGCCTCTTGTGCCTTTTTGAGAGCATTCCTCACCTGATTCCAAACCTCTGCTTGCCTTCCTGCGAATTGGGTAACCGCTTCCACTGTCGTGTGACCTATGTCAATTTCTGTTCCTTTATTGGGATGACACCCATAATTCATATAGAATGGGGAATATCCTGTTGCTGAGTGTTCCCAATCATTATAACAAAATTGGGCCACTGCCAACCAGTCACTCCAATCATCCTGATTTTCATTGACAAACGTAGATAGCAATTGTTCCACTATCTGGTTTACTCTTTCTGTTTGCCCGTCTGTTTGCAGATGAAATGCTGTGGATGGATTTCCTTTAATCCCCAGTATTCCCAAAAATTCCTTCATGAATTTGGACACAAATTGTGGCCCTCAATCACTGATAATTTTTTCTGGTATCCAATGATTCCTGAGGATATGATCTCTATACAGAGTAGTGACTCCTAATGAGGTTATGGTAGTATTTGTAGCTATAAAATATGCCATCTTGGAGAATTGATCTACTACTGTTAAGATTGCATTATGTCCCTTTGATTCTGGTAATGGTCCAATCAGATCAACTGATATATGTTTCCATGGGATATTGGGTATCGAGTGTGGATTCAATGGCGCTGCTTGTTTTTGTCTGTCAGGTTTAACGGTCTGACAAGTCCTACATCCTTGAATATACTGTTTGATGTCCTCCCCCATGTTTGGCCACCAGTATCCCCGCATTATTAACTCCAGTGTTTTTGCTATTCCTGGATGTCCTTGATCATGATGTATCTGTATTATTTCCTCTCTTAATCTTATCACCACTGGTACATACAGTGACTCACAAAAGGCTTCCAATGTTTGGTAAATTCAGATTGACTTGGATGTAGGGTGGGAAATAAATTTTGGAAAAATCCTAAAAAATCAGGGTTGGTAGGTCTATATGTGTTGCATTTGGTAATAAAGCCACGTAATGTTATTTCCATTTTTGGAGAAGACAGAAATAGATTAGCACAGACTGTGCATTGGAAACCTTTTGTTGCTGGCAGCTTTCAGTGCTGAAACAAGGCCAGTCACATGACTCTGTTGATCACTTTTACACAATCATGTGACTATGTTGACTTTGAGCTGATTTCAACATTTACAGCAGCTCTCACCACCACCAATCCATCATGCACTCTCTTACTCCTGCTCAACAGCAACAGGTCATCTCCCTGCTCCTTGCTGGGCATTCTGCCAAGTCCATTGCTTCATCCACTTCCTATGGACTTGCCACTGTCTCCAGAATTTGCTCCAAGCACTGCCAGCACCTCCCAAAGTCCATTGGAGGTCGTCCCAAGAAGCTTTCTGCTACCAACATGTGCCATGCCATGCACCTTATCACCTCCAGGAAGGCTGAGACAGCTGTTGATGTGGCCAAAACCCTCAGAACCATTACAAACCAGCCCCTGTCAGTCCAGACAGTTTGTAGATGCTTGAGAGCTGGTGGTATGAAGGCAGTTGTGAAGAGGAAGAAGCCATTCTTGTCCACAAAGCACCAGGGAGCACACCTAGCCTGGGCTAAGGCACACCAACACTGGACTATGGATGACTGGATGAGGGTTGTGTGGTCTGATGAGACCAAAATCAATTGTCTGGGGTCAGATGGAAGGAAATGGGCTTGGAAAATGGCTGGGGAGGGCCTAACTGACAGGCTGGTACAAGGAACAGTGAAGTTTGGAGGAGGATCTGTCATGATTTGGGGGTGCATGATGTGGGATGGAGTTGGGTATGCCACCAAAATTGAAGGGAGGATGGATGGGGAGCTCTACACTTGTATTTTGGAGGATGAGCTGCAGAACAGCATCAGATATTATGGGAAATCTCCTGAAGAGATCATCTTTCAGCAGGACAATGACCCAAAGCACACCAGCAAGAGGGCCAAGAAATAGTTTGAAGAACATGATATGAATGTCCTGGATTGGCCTGCACAATCTCCTGTCCTCAATCCTATTGAACACCTTTGGGAGCACCTGAAGAGGAGGCTGGGACAGTATGAGACACAACCAAAGGGAATGCTTGAGCTGTGAAAAGGAGTGGGAAGCAATACCTGCTTCTGAGTGTCAGAAGTTGATTGAAAGCATGCCTAGAAGAGTTGAGGCTGTAATCAAGGCCAAGGGAGGGTCTACAAAGTACTAAATGTAGTGTGCATTAGGTCCAGATTCATTGGCAACAAAAGGTTTCCAATGCACAGTCTGTGCCAATTTATTTCTATCTTCTCCAAAAATAGAAATAGCATCACATGGCGGTATTACCAAATACTTCACATATAGACCTACCAACCCTGATTTTTTAGGATTTTTATGGAATTTATTTCCCACCCTACATCCAAGTCAATCTGAATTTACCAAACATTGGAAACCTTTTGTGAGTCACTGTAAATCCTTCCTTTCCATGTTATTAAATTTTGTTCCCTATCATATTCAAAGCCTTCTTTTTTCTCTTTTAGTCCTTTTTCCACTTGTTTGTCCCATTGTCTTTTATTTACTTTTTTAATATCTTTTTCCAGTTTTTCCATTTCAATCTCACTCCTATCCCATCTTATAAACAGTTCCTCCTTCAGTAATATTACATCTTCATTATCTCTCTCTCCTTGTTTGTACCCTGCCCTTCTAGACAACAGATCTGCTTTTGAATTTGATTTTCCTGATCTATGTTTGATCACAAAATTATATTCTTGTAAGTCCATAACCCATCGTGCCTGTCTGTGATTTAAGTTTTGTGGTTTACAAAAGTATGTCAAATTTTGATGATCTGTTAGGATCTCAATTATCTCTTTTGCTCCTTTTAAATATTGAGACCATTCATATAAGGAATGCATGATAGCAAGCATTTCTTTATTGTATATTTCATAATTTCTTTCAGCTTCATTTAAAGCTCTTGAAATAAATGCAACTGGTCTCCATATCCCATTCTGCTGTTGAGACAAAATTCATCCTAATGCAAAATCCGATGCATCCATTTCAATTCAAAACTGTCCTCCCTTGTCTGGTATTGCTAATACTGCTTCTTCTGCTATTCTTTCCTTCAACTTCCTCATGGCTTCTACTTGTCAAGGGCCCCACTCCCAATCTTTCTTTCCAGTTAACTCTGTCAATGGTTTCACATCTTTTGCAAATCCTTTAACAAATCAACAATAAAAGTTGACAAATCCTAAGAATTGTTGTACTTCTTGTTTATTCTTAGGTTTGGGCCATTCTTTTACCGCTTTTACTTTTGCTGGATCCATCTGTACCAAATCTTTGGTAATTATCATACCCAAGAATTCGATTTCCGTTTTATCAAAGTAACATTTTTCAGGTTTCAATGATAATTGGTTTTCTTCCAGCTTTGCCAAGATTTGGTTTACATGTTTTTTGTGTTGTTCCTTTGACTGGGAAAACACTAATATGTCATCCATGTAAATTACCACCCATCCCTCAGCAAGTTCCTCCCAGAACAAATCATTCATCATGGTCTGGAATGTAGTGGGTGAATTTGTAAGACCAAAAAACATAACAAGTGGTTCAAACAGTCCCCTGTTTGTACAAAAAGCTGCTTTCCATTCATTGCCATCCTTAATGTGGATATTATTGTATCCCCAACAGATATGCATTTTAGAGAAAATTGTTGCATTGCTCAGCTTATCTATCAATTCTGATATCAAAGGTAGCGGATAACAATTTTTAATGGTCATCTCATTAAGTTTACAATAATCCTGTACTTGTCTTAAGGATCCATCTTTTTTCTTAACAAAAAAGAACAGTGATGCCATTGGAGATTTGCTGGGTCTTATTTGTCCACTCTCCAGATTTTTGGTAAGAAAGTCCTCTAACACTTTCTGTTCCTCCCAATTTAAGGGATATATTTTGCAATCTAAAGGGTTTGATCCCGGTACTAATTCGATTGCATGATCCCAAGGCCATCAGGGCAGTAATTCATCAAAGGTGGTTTTTTCGAAGACCTTACAATGAGATAGATAATGAGATGGTACAATCTCATCTAATGAATGCTTTGTTTTATTTTGAGATGCAATCTCCATTGCTTTGGATTGAAAAGCTTGAAGATGTAATTCTTCTTCTCCAATATGAACTGCTAACAAGCAATCTCCTTCTTCCCATTCATTTCGATCTATTTCCTCCTCTGGTTCATTTACTGTTGATCCCTTCCAACAGGATCCCAGACATCGTGAAAAGTTTATTGATTGGTTTTTCCAGTTGATTTCTGGATTATGATATTTCAACCAATCATGTCCTAAGAACATGTCCATTTTGCCTAATGCTGAAACTCTGAATTCCAATGATTCCCAATGGTCTCCAATTCGCAGTTTCAATTCTACCATTTCTTCCAAATCTCCTCCCACATTATGTGTTCCATCTGCATTAAAGACTGGAATAGACTTTGGTAGTCTTCATGTGTTTATCCCGTTTTGTTCAATGAATGTCTTATTTACACATGATGCTGTACATCCCGAGTTGATTAATGCTTTTATTTCAAAGTTTTGTAGTGAGTCCTTAGTTTGTACTATGACTCCTACATCCATCTGTCTTTGTCCTGTTGTCCTAACAAGATGTGGTTTTGTTCTCATGTGGTTCAAGTACCACGATGCATCTTTTTCTGACATCTGATTTAGTTCATAAATCAGTGTCTCATCCACTTCTTCTTCTCAGTTTTTCTTTACCCATGTTTTTGTATCCTTGATGGCTGTTTCCATCAGTTGATCCCAAATGTGTCTTACCATCCAAGGACCTGACCATGTTGTCAGTCTTTGTTTAGTTGCGCTTATGGGTGTGTTTCTCAGACAATGTACCAGCGAACAACATTCATATAAAATCTCAGGTAATTTTACATGTGAATCTTCGTACTTTACAATGTCCATAACTTGTGAATCAAAACACTTATTCACAAGTTGGTCTGAAAACCCAACTCCTCTGCTACTTCCTTCTTTTCCTCCTCTGTCAAATCTCTGACATATTCCCTTGCCGAGTTCCATCTCTTTTCCACCTGTTTCCCTTTATCTTTTGGCGGTGCTCTGCAATCCCACTTCATATGTCCAACTTTTCCACAGTTGTAACAGGTTATCAACACATGTCAACAATCTACATCCATAGCATTTGGATCTTTTGAGGTAGATGCCATTGCTGGTGAGTTCTGGTTAGGAACCAGTCGATTCTGCTGCCAAGGCTTGCTTTGCCTATTCTGGGTATTCTGTGCTGGCCTATTTCCACTCTGTGTCATTGTCATTTTTGGATACAACTGCTGTGCATCCCTCCAACTCTTCTTGATTGCCAACGCCCTATCATACCACCACTGTAGATCTCCTGCCTGAGATCTGTCAATACTCTGTGCTCCATCTAACATTCCAATTTCCACCACTCGTCGTCCCAACGCTGGGTTAAGTCCTTGATGGAAATGCATGACTGGTGCAATTCCATTATACCCTGTGAGCATTGCAATGCTTCAGAACTCAATGATATAATCCTCGACTTTTTGAGAACCTTGTTTGAGTGTACTAATTTTCCATGTTGCATTATCTCGGGTTTCAGTTGTCAAAAAGAAATCTTTCATTTGTTTTGACATCATCCCAGTTGTTAAACGGTGGTGGATTTTGAAATGGTTCCATTGCCCATGTTCCGTCCTCCCTACAGATTCCATCCCTACATTCGGTATAGGAAACTAGCCTTCCTAATTGTTGAACTAACACTGTTACTGCTGGTAATTCATTTTTTGTTGCTAGTTCCATTTCAAATTCCACCTGCTCTGTAGTTTTTGCTGCCACCCAATTGCCAGCACATTTGTCAACTCCCTTCCTCACTCTCTGCAGTGTGATCATCATTCTTTGTTTTGGGTCTTGTACCCTTACTAGATCAAAGTAGTTTTCCATCGATCTTAACCACGCTGCAATCTCCTTAGGATCTCCCTCATACACCTCAGGCATCTCCATTTTCAACATTGGAACTGGATCACGTGGTGGATGAAGAGCAGTATTCAATTGGTTGATTACATCTGCTAGTACTCTTCCTTGTTCCACCTATCCCACTGGTGTACGTGCGTTCCATGCAGTTGCACTAGCTGCATGTCCGAAAATGCCTATGGCTATTGAGATAAGTCCCACCATCACCTGTATGATCGTGTTTGTGATGTCAAACCCAACCAAGTAATGTTGGACAGAGTTGGCTCCTCCATACTCTTCCAATATTTCCACCACTCCTCTTCCCATACTGCTTCTTTCAACGTGGAATTTCGCCTCCCTTGCATTGAAGGTTACTTTTGCCATTGCGTCCGGATCTCTCATATCCGCTTTGTATGCTGCTATCTCTCCCCATGACGGATTGTATGGCCATGCAAATGCTCTCCAGTACTGCCTTTTAAATAACTGGAGATAACACAACCCCAGTGTTTCCGGTCCTGACCCAGTGAATCCTCTAGGTGGTAACACTTTTTTGCTAGCATGCTGCACCTGTTGATTCCACTTTATGATGTCAATATAACTGGGCGGATGTACTGTTTCTAGTCTCATTCACATTTCCTCCTTTAACTCCTTGTTAAACCAATCACCTGATGGTTTGCCACACCAGTTAGTTGTGAACTGACGAGTAACTTGTCTGCCCGCTCCTTGGAAATGATTTGACTGAACTGCCTGTGCATAAGTCCGTCGTGGGTAAACAACCTCCTCATCATTCTTGGCCACACCAAGAGTGATCTTCTTCCACCAATAGTCTTCTGCAAACTTATCCACATCCTCCCAGTCATATGTCAATTCTACTTGTATTGTGCAATTTTCTTCAAGTAGAATTTTGTCTCCTGGGTAAATGTGATAAACTCCATTCTCATCCCCATTCCTCAATGCAAATCTGACATGGGGTTTTCACAAGATATGAGCCCATGACACAACTTCTGCCATGGTCGGGTAACTTGGCCATTGGTACTTGGCATAGTATTTGGGTTCGAAAAGGTACATGTAGCAATACCCTTTCTGTCGCCATGGTTCCAATGCCGTTCATTTATAATGACCTGGCTTGCCAGGTAATTTGGCCTCAACCTTGTCTGCCCATTTCCTAATGCGCCATGTCTGCTCTTTCAACATCTCTTCGCCACATGCAGGTAAAAAGTAATCCAAGCTCAACGTTTTATGGTTAAGCATTCCCAGTCCCTTGTAATCTTTGGGAGTAACTGGTTCTGCTTTGTGAATTGTGTATACTCACTTTGTCTTATCATATGGCAAGTACCATGTTGAGGTTGAATTAGTTTTATATTGCTGCGGCTTCATAATATTGCCATTGAGTGTGTGCATTAATTTGTTCCATTCCTTCCCAGACAGAACCAATCCCTCATGCTTTAACATAATGATGTTCCATCCCCTTGTCAATAGTTGAATGTTTGACGGCGTGTCAAACAGTGCCTCTCGGATTACGGAGCCTGACTCCATGGTGTTTAACAGATCTACCAGTGTCTGGTAGTTCAGCGCCTCTTGATGCTCAGCCTCCTCAAGCCACTGTTGATGTTGCAGCTTCTCTTGCATTAGTGCCTGCCATGCTTCCTCTTGTTCGCGGATCAACGCCTCCTCAAGTCATTCTGCCTCTCACTGAGCTTCCTGCTGCAGCCTCCGTTTTTCTCTTTGTTGCTCTTTGAGCCAATGATGATACGCCCTGACGTTAACAAGCTCTAACCTATCGAAGCGACAGGCAGACAGGGGGGGGTTTGTGAGCTAGGTAAAGTTTTCCCGTCAATTCCAGTTCCAGAGCTCAACTGCGCAAATGTATATTGAACGGATGCGAAAGGATGCGAAAGATGCGAAAGGATGCGATAGATGCGAAAGAATGCGACGGATGCGAAATAATGCGAAA